>CAJNIZ010042849.1:139641-156927 GCA_905231905.1 Symbiodinium pilosum
ACACAAACCAGTTGGCATGAGTGCATGTCAACAGACAGGTGCGAGGCTGTAACTAAACCTTCTACATCCCTACGGGGATGCCTGCAAGTGTGTGTGTGTGTGTGTGTGTGTGGGGGTACTTTTTTGATAAGGCCGCTACTTTTTTGTCATGAGTCCCCTGGCTTTGCCAGTGTTGTTTTGATTGGATCCAGCCTTTTTGCAAATGTGTTTTTCTCAGGCGTGCCTGTATAGGACCAAAGGGAATCGCTTGTGCAGGCTTTGTGCGCCCAGTAAGATGCTTGTCAATGAGCCTTCCGGAGTGTGGGGGGAAGGATCACCTCCATGAACGTCAGCTTACCTGACTGCCAGCTAAGCTTGGCCTTGTACCCCTGAGTGATGATCGGTTCGGTCAACTGCTTGCGCGCTTGCCAAGTTGATTGACCAGCCCACCGGCCTCTGCCAGTCTACCACGGCTGGCAAGTCTGTGTTCAGCCTTGCTAGATTTGGGTAAGGGACAGCATCCCAGGTCACGAGACCTTTTGCATAAGGTAGTTGTGTGCAATGTGTGCAGTGGGTAGGGGTCAGGCCACTGGGTCTCTAGAACGCAGGAGGATTGACCTGCTGGGCCAGATAGACACAACCGAATGTCGTCTGCTGCCGTCTGCTGTTCCTACTCACCTGCATCAGGCATTACCACAGCCGGACGTCCTCAGCCAGACCCCGGCGTTGCAGAATTTGGATGACACCTCCAGGAAGAGGTGGCGCTTAGGTGTGAACGATTCAGTTCAGGATGCAGCTTTGACGCAGCGGATCTCGGCCGAACGTGCAAGCTGCAATGCCTCTGCAAGACAGTAGCATGAGGTGGCAATGCGATACCCGATACGCTAAAGATGATGCTGATCGTCATTCACAAATTGTAATGGAACTGAATGCAGGCAGGATTTTATTACGTTACCCATCGTAATTCTATCGGGGCTTAAAGATTCGAGCTGCTCAGCTGAGGCTAGCAAAAGGTATCAGCAGCAACAGTAATGGTTCAGATTCCCGTGGACTCAGAGGCGACCAAGTACTAGACACATTCATTTATGTTAGATGGCACCAGGCTCACCCACGACGGTGCTGAAGAGCTCCTGAAGGATGCTTGGTGGCAGAAAGCATGAACCAACGAAGCTTCACGTTCTCATGCGTTCACTGACAGGCAAAATCAATATAAGTCACGTCAGCTATGGTTTGTCACTGGGCACCAGCATCACAAGCCATTCAAGTGCAGGAGCTGGAGCTTGCATACTCCGAGCCCAACTTCAGAGAGCAGGCCTAATTCCACTTGACTACGGGAGTGCCCGGTTGATCGCGGATCACATGGGAAGCTGATTCAGAGGGAAGAGTTCTTGAATCACGTGGTAGCCCTCAGATGGCCGAATCTTTTTGTGTCGGACTGGTAAAGGGCTGGATGAGCGGAGTCCTTCCTCCGTTTCTGGAAGCTCTCTTCGTCGTGTGTGCATGTGTGCCGTCCTTGTGGATCAAGCAGTCTCAACTAATCTTACCTCTCACTTTACCATCCGACCTTTTTGCAGGATGTCACCTTTCCGTGCAGGCATGATGATGCAAGCGCTTTTCTTGAGTGCCGTTTTGGCAGAGGAGATTTGCCAGACCAGTGACGCCGCTCAAGGCAGGCATGCATGACATACTTGGGGTGAGTAGCAGTAGAAGGTGTGTTCGTGTTTTATCGGGGTCGCTGGCCGCTGTCAGGCCGGGGGCTTCTGCAGCGAGCCCTGCAGAAGGACGCCGTGGTTGGAACAGCATCCACAAATCTCACTGGATGCGGAATGGGCCTGGGCGGTACCTGCGCAACAAATACCGATTGGCACCATCAGCTGGCTACATTTTTGCCCGGTGAGGGTGCAAACTACTTCATGACGTTCATGAAAGTATGGGAAGACTTGAGTTCAGCCCATGGGTACACATTTTGTATCGGAGATCGGCCTGAGTCGTGGATCGTAGGCAACGAGTACGGGGCAAGCAACGCGCTCTACGACTCCCACCAAGGCCTTACATATTTGCGCAACTTCTTTCTTTCGCCGACTAGCAGCGAGACGTGGGGCACCATCGGCCTCTGGACTACCTTCATGTGTCCGTCCGGCACCAAGGCGGACCAGTACACGGAGTTGAAGATGGGATTTGCTTTCAACACATGTGGACCTTCAAAGGTGAACTTCATGATGTCAATCAGCCCCGATGCATTTGAATGCTTTGCTGATAAGCTCGTTCCTGTACTAAGCCGCGTGGTGGGCATGGTGCCGGAGTTCACTTTTGGAATCTCAGTAGACAAGAAATTCTCCAAAAATGTGAAGCTTGCGCATGGTGATGGCGACAGCATCAGAGTCGACGACATCAACATGGCAGCACATTTGGGCCTCAGCGTTACTGTGCGCATTTCCATTGGTAAGCTGATTGGTGCCCAGGACACGCTTGGTGACGTTTTAGCAGGAGATCTGCAAGCGCAGGTGGCTGCAGCTTACGATGCAGACCTTATCAACCCACTGAAGGCCATTGCATCTGCTAATGTAGCAGACATCTTACCAGACTTGCTTGGAGGCTATGTATCAGCAAACTATTTGGGTCCATCAGTAGCAGCAACAGCTTTACGCGCAGCGGGGGCCAATTCAAATGTTGTCAGCTTGGTGGAGAACTTGCAGACAGCCACCTTCATGCTTGTCTTGAATGGCTACGTTACTCTGGCGCTATCAGGACTCGACGCATCAGAGTTTCACTTGTTTCCCCCAACAGATTGGCAGGATCCGAATTGACCTTGCTCAGCCTCTTGTAAGTTGTTTGCATGGAGCCTCTGAGAGGACCTACAATGGGCATCCTGCCAGACATGTCGTTTCAATTGCAACTTGACCGCAAGCATTTCCGGGGCTCCGAGAACTAATCATCCTGCGCCAATGAGAGAGATTGCTCAAACATAGATTCCCATCTTTTTTTACTCGCATGTTGCTTTGATTGCCATTGCAAGGTTCTCAGCGGCTGCCATGCTGCGGACTGGGCCTGCGAAAGCTAGCGCAGACGACAGCGCTGCCACATCCCACCTGCCTGGACTTTACTTCTATCTCACATCAGACATGGGAGGTTTCGTGGAGTCCATTGTCAGGGGACCCCAATATAGACCCCCAAAATACTAAAATCCTTAAAAAGGTACCCCTAATTTTGGGAAACCCTAAACCCTAAATAGTAGTTTGCATTTTTTCCATTATCCCTCTATGACCCCTATATTACCCCTATATAACCCCCGTAAAAGGTACCCCCTAATTTTGGGAAACCCCTAAACCCCTAAACCTTAAACCCTAAATTATTGTGACCCCCTAAAAAGGTACCCCGAATTTTGGGAAAGTCCCATATGAACCCCTATATATCCCTATATAACCCTATAACCCCCTATCAAGGGTACCCCTAATATTGGGAAATATATCTCACAGCTGTTGACATGGGAGGTTTCGTGGAGTCCATTGTCAGCACAGTTTTGGGCCAGATTCTGGGATTGATGTTTAAGGGACCTTAAAGTAAGTTACCATAATGGGTATATAGGGTTTAGGGTTTAGGGTGGAACTTAAATTAGGTTACTAGATTATCCCCCTATAATGGAGAATCAAATGGAAAAGAAAATGGAAAATGGAATGGAAACTGGGATTATATGGGGATCCCAATGAACTTAAATTAAGTTACCATAATGGGTATATATATATAGTAGATAATAGGGTTTCCCCAATATAGTAACTTAATTTAAGTTCCTTAACATCAACCCAGTAAAGGGTAGAGGGCTCCTTAATAGCCTCTCTGGAGCTCGCAGGTGCCAAGGGATCCCCTATGTTGAGAAGGTTGTGGGGCCTACCTAGACCCTCCAATGTAGTTCCTTTTTGGGTTTAGGGTTTTGGGTTTTGGGTCTTGAAATAATTGGATATGGCTGCCTTTTGGATATTGAACCAATCGAGATTACTTAGGATATTTGGATAAAGAATTCCAAGCCCACCCCTAATTCATTATTGGGTGGCCGCGTTAACCGTAGTCTTGCCCTTTTCAAAAGTGTTCTTCCTTGGCCCTGAGTTTGTTATGCAATATTATCTGGACATAGAAATAAGATATAAGGGGAAGAGATTAGTTATTGAATCCCCCTACATATGACCCAACACCAAAAGTACAAAAGCATTCCTACGGGCCTGGCAGCTCTAGAGCACTTGAGTTGAAGTCTTGCTGTTCCTTTCTTGTCTCGCGCTCCTTTCCTGGAAAAACCCTAAAACCTTGAGGGTGTACAAGCCAGTTGACAGGATGACAAAGGTCAAGATGGACAACTACAAAGCCTAGGTTTAGGGTTTAATGGTTTAGGGGTTTGGGCCTTCTTCACAGCAAGCTTGGCTTTGAAGGAAGAAGTAGGTCAATGCAAACCGCTGGAAGGTACGGAATTCAATGGAGCTAAATACCAGTTGTTGACAAAGCGCCATGAATAGATTGCAGCTCCATGCGGCTCAGCTACAGGCAGCAACCACTGTTAGTCCCTAAACCTTTAACTGTTTGGATGTCAGCCTTGAAGCCAGAACCTTTACCAAGCCCTCCATATCATCAATGCCATTCAGGGCCTTGAACAGAAGGGTTTAGGGTTTAGGGCAACCTCCTCTTCAAGTGAAATTCCCCCCTGGTAAGATGCTTCTTTGGTGTTTCCTTGCATCTTGTCAGTGGGGAGTGAAAGAACGGATCCATTGAACAATTGTTGCCAAATTCCCCCTGCAGCCTCAATAGACTAAACTCCTTATGAATCCTCCGAATGAGCACATTGATATAAAGGTTTCTAAGCCCATCCATCCCTTCATAAAATCATGCACGATTATGTGCGCACTAGCTGAGGTTTCCGCCTTTCTTAGCTGCTGCGTTCTGGTGGTCCAGGCCTAGGAGCCCTTGTATGGGTTCCCTTGCTATCCCCTCGTCGGGTTGGGTTCCCGTGCTATCCCCTCGTACTACCGCCCTTAGTTCCCCCATAGTTAGGATTTAGGGTTATTAGCCTTGATGGTCTTAAGTGTCATTTGATAGCCTTGAATAAGAGAGAAAGTTCAACCCCAAAGCCTCAACTCTGGGCTCGGGGTCCTAAGGAAAGCCATGATCTTTGTGTCTTAGATTTTGGGATCTCGAGTTAGGGTTCAGCGTTTGGGGTTGAGGTGTTGGGGCTTAGGGTATCCTTGTTAAACATTGTTAAACCCTGAACCGCAAGTTAAGCCTTGCTATTAACTTCTTTGTTTTTGGTACACTGGGCAGACAGCGGACATCAACTTTCAACAGCCAGATGACGGAATACCCTGTTTAGGGTTTAGGGCCTGCATAGGGACCCAAGGAGCCAGAGACAAATACGTAATTGTTGTCCAAACAAGAACTCCTCATATAACGATCCTCATCTACAAAGCTTGGCTGTTCTTTGGTAAGCAACACCCTTTTTCTTGCTTGTCTGGATTCTGAGGATTTCGCTAAACCGAAGCCCTGAATCAGCAGCATGTCTAGGAAGGCTTCGGTGCCCCGAGAAAATGTCTAAGGGGTAGAAAATTCCAAGGGGGTCCTTTTCGAGAGTCCCTATACTGGTGTTTTAGGGAATCTGAGAAGGACCATAGTTTGCACACAAGCTTGACGGCGCAGGTACGCTAAGAGAGAATTGACAACTGATACGAACCTGGTAGGGACCACGATAATCTCTTCTTGTTATCCGTACTTCCCTGGGGTGCCGCTCTAGTGCACCTGCTTCTTGATAAACCGTCATGTCAGAAAACCAGGCGTCTCGAAAGGTTCAATCTCGGGATATCCAGGGATAGGGACATCTAAGGTTTAGGGATCAGTGTTTAGGTCGTAAAAGAATTAAGGGTCCTTTCTTGGGAGCACATATAATCAGGGGTTATAGTATCTTGGGATGCGCACGTACAATGTTAAGTAAGGACCCCCCCCAAATGCTTTCATAATCCCGAAATCTTGTGCCAGGAATAGGAAGGGAGTCATATTGAAGGACCCTTAAAGACGATGTTGCCTACTGGCCCAAAATCCGGGCAAAGTCAGCCCCCAACTCCTTAAACCCGAAACAGGAAACCCTAAATTCTACATCCAAACCCTAACCCTGCATGAAGCCCAAACCCTAACTCTGCGAAACCTACCACTTAGTATCCCCAATGTATTGTAATCACCGCTACGGGGGCTATGTTGCAAGATTTCTTCTTTTCGCTTGATCAGGCGTTCTTTATTTAATTCGCCGAGATAATCAGGAACATAGGAGGAGAGTACAGCAGGGGGTTGTTAGGACAACCGTACAATCCTCCCTAAATCCTAAACTCTCTGCCCCAAACCTTAAACCCTAAACCCCAAACCCCTCAACCCTTTTCCTTGACAAAAACCTACACCTTTGTCCCTAGATCCTATGTCCCTAAATCCTAAACTCAAAACTCTATGTCCCCAAACCCTAATCCCTAATCCCTGGACCCTGGACAGCAAACCCTAATTCCTAAATCCCTAAAAACCAATGGCGTCTGCTGGCAGGTGGCGTGCAGTGAAGCCTGATGAGTGGCTGCTGGTCCTCCGGGACGGTCAGTTGATCGGCCAGGCCTGCCTCCAGGGTTTAGGGATCAGGGTTTAGGGAATAGGGTTTAGGGATTATAGTTTAGGGAATAGGGTTTAAGTTTTCGGGTTTTGGGTTTCGGGTGCGTTTTTGGAACCTTTACGGCTTAGGGTGTTGGGTTTAGGGGTGTGGGTGTGGGGTTTAGAAAATTTAGAGTTTTATCAGGGCTATTAGGAGTATATTGTAAGGTTTAGGGTTGTAGGATTTTGCGTGGCTTAGGCTGTGGGTTTGGGCTTCTGTAGCAGGAATTCAGAACCTTCCGCTGTGGGTGCCCATGTTTCGCACGATTAGGCAAAGACAATAGATTTGCTGAGGAAAAGATCTTGTGAAGTCAATCGAGGAATTCAGTTCAGGGCTTACGGTGGAAGGTTGGGGGCGTAGGGTTGGCGAGGACTCGGTGCTCATGGATGTAGAGTATGTGTGCAAGGTTCATGTTCACTTTTACGTAGTGACTCGCTACCAGTGGGGTTACAGCACTACCCAGGGAGCTTTAGTGTTGCCAAGCTCTAAACCATTGGCAGTCAAGGTTTCTAAAAGTTTGGGTTTACAGCGGTAGTAGGATTCAGTCTTTTGAGGTTTGGGGGTTGTTAGGGTTTTTTGATGTTCAGGGTTCAGGCGCTTACGTATTAAGGGTCTGGGTTCAAGGCTTAGAGTTGGGATTGAGATTTGACGTAACCTCGCATGAAATCTGAGAAGGGCGAACCCTAAATCAAGAATTCTAAACCCTAACGTCTTCAAGTATCCTCTCTAAGCTGCCCTTGAAGCCTTCCCTTCACCCGCCCTAAGCCCTCAACTCCATGCAAAGAACGCACGCCTAGGGCATCGGCCTTCGTGCATTTCGTGGGCTGCCGGGCAGCATGTAGAGTGAGTGAAGCGGTTTTGGGGATGCTATGATGGCTGGCAGAAAGCCTGCGCCGCTTATGATCCTCATCATACTGTTCTTCGTAGGGTCTAGGCTGCTTCGCCCAGAGGGTTCGTGTACCCAATAATTGGGTATTTGGGATTTGGATAATAGCAATTTTGGTATAGGTTTCGGGTAACTCCCTTTCCTGCCCTAATCATCACCCCTCTCCACTCACCCTCATGAAAACACCATACCCCCTACCTCTTTGCTCTCTTTCCCCCAACACCCATTCAGCCTTGCGCAGTCATTAGCTTGGCTTTAGCTTTTTCTGCTCCACAAGATGTGGGTGAACTGTAGACTCTAAGACCTGGTGCAAGTAGTATATCGAAGCAGTTACAATCCTATGTCAGCGCAAAGCGAGGTATACTCTTTGGTTTTGTCAAAAATCTGTAGAGGTCCAAGGACTCGAATGTCAAGGTATTTGGAATCTTCAAGTACCAACATTCGGATACTTGCGCCCTTAATGCCTACCTACCCTTGAGACCTCCAGGGCCCCTTTCCTTAGAACCTGCGTAATAACTTGGAACCTAAGGGGATGCAGTCCCTCTTTGCGTTTTTTCAGTGGGAGGTTTCTAAACCCCAAACCTTGGACTCCATAACATCCTGCGTCTGAGCAAGTTATTCCGACCTCACCCGACCAAGCCCGCACGACGGTTCATGTGGGTGGTTGTCAAAATTATGGTCCCTTTTTGGGTACCCTAAATATTAGGTGCCGTATTACAATAGGGACCCAAAAAGGGACCATAATTTTGACAACCACCCGTGTAGAAAACAGCCTGAAGTGGGCCGACTTGATGGGTTCTGAACTTGTTTGCATAAAAGTCGGTCTCTAGCTTTGGGGTAGTCCACTTGGCTTCATTGAGGAGGTGGGTCAGTGGCCAAAGCGGCCTCAACAAAAAGGCAAGGTCTCAAGCACTACATCGGATGTAGCGCATCTTGAAGGACCTTGTGTACCTCAGAACTGGGAAATTACAGAAGTATGAAGGTCCTGGTAAAGCAAACCCTAAACCTCGTCCAATCACTGGGGACGTCCATTCCCAATAGCCAAGGTTCCCTACAGGGTTGCCAAAAGCAGCAAAGCAAGAAGACTCTCAACATTTTGCATCAATACGGTACAGTTGATACTGAAATTCCTGCAGGACCTTACGTACCTTATGCTTTAGGAACAATGGTATGCTACTATACTTGCTGAGGTCATGCATGGTTTTTCAGTGTCAACGCGAGGAAGAGGGGATTACTCAATTTAGTTGAGAGCTGCAGTGGTAGGAATTGATTACTTAACAACTCTTCTTTCAGGGAGTCAGTAGTTGCGTAGGTGCACTGCACACCACCTTACATTTTGGCGGCTACTAGATTCCTGTTTTAAACGCGTCTAGGCTTTCCGGGGACTAGGCTACTCCCCTAAAGGGACTTTATTGGGAACCCCAAACAGGGAACCCCAGGAATATTGTAGGAAAATAAAAGGAATATATCTACCAGGTTCCTTATATTCTATTACATTCCTATTGTATTCTTGGGGTTCCCTGTTTGGGGTTCCAATACAGTCCCTTTATCCCCGTCTGTGTCGAGAGGTGGCGGGACTCTATTGCCACCTTTCCAGCCACAATTCAGAAGACGCCCGGCAACGACTCGCTAAAGCCACGTAAGCTATAGTCTAAACTCCTTAAAGGGGGGATATATAGGGGATTATATAGGGGACTACTATAGGGGTTATAAAGGGGCATACCAGGAGTTCAGACTATAGCCCACATAATAATAATAATCATAGTACCAATACTAGTAACATCGAAATTGGTAAGCGTAACGAAAGTATGCATTGTGAAGCTACTCGTAAAATAAGTAAGAATAACCATAATAGAATTGTAAACATATGAGTAAAGTAATAGCAGCAACAAGAATAACAATCATAACAGTGGCCATAGCAAGTACCAGGTTGTTGGCTTGATGCTTGGGATCTTGGGCATGTTTGTTTGCTAAGTTAAGGGTATAGGGCCAGGGGGAATTTTCTGGCTTCATCAGGGCAGAAGGTGGTGTTGTTCGAACAGGTTCGCGAAACCCATACTTGCAGGATATGCTTCGAACATAAAGTCCACTTCTGGCCAAAACCTGAGTCAAGTGTAGTAGCATGTGGCAGTTCCCTGAATAGGGGGACCCCAATACAGACCCCAAAATATTCTAGTCCTTACTATAGGGACCTCCAAAAAGGTACCCATTCTTAAAAAGTCCGGAGCCCTTATTCCTATTTACCCTCATAATGGCCCTATATGATTTCTACCTCCCTCCTTGAAAGGGGCCCCTAAATTTTGGGAAACCCCCATTTGTTGCAACAAGGATCTGACTGCAGTTCTGCCAGGTAGGCCTGCGTTGTCCGAAATTTGAGGGGCCCTAAAACCATAGGGGTACCCTGTTGGGGGTCCCCATAAGCAGGGTTTAGGGGTAAGGGCTTAGGGTTTCACAAAATAATGGATTGAGGTCGCGGAATGGGGCCCGAACCGCGTAGCAGACAGTCAGACAGTCAGACAGTCAAATGCACGCTCTCTCTTTAATAATGGGTACTCTTTTGAGGTCCCCATAAAAAAAGTTGTAGCAGTTTGGGGTCTATATTGTGGTCGCCATTTTGGGAAACTACCATTTTGCCAAAGAAGTGAATCAACAGTTACTACATCCCAGCAGAACTCATCAGTTGCAGCTCAGATAGCATGTTTCACCCTAAACCTTAAACCATAACATAATCACCACTATCCCTTGTAGTCACCATTGCTGGGTGGGGTTTCGGGATCGGAGACCTCAAGCCTGGGTGGGGTTTCGGGATCGGAGACCTCAAGCCATATGAAGCAGGAGCTTGGTATCGGCTCGTGGTGAGTGTGTGAAGGGTTCCTTTGAATATGGTTGGGTGTATGTGGTTGTTCTGAAAATTACGGGCCCCTTTGGTTAATTAGAGATTATATTGCGGCACCTAAGATTTAGGGGTACTAAAATTGGACCCTAGTTTTGGGAACTACCCATGTATTGTGTGCCCAGTTGGGAGGACCTTAAACTAAAGCCCTGGGTCATAGGCCTCGCGCCCCGCCCGAAAGTAAAGAACACTCATCAACCTCAGGCCCTGATGTCATAGGGTTTAAGGTTTAGGGATCAGCTTTCAGGGGTTAGGGATTTGGATTTAGGGATCTAGGGATTAGGCTTTAGGGATTGGCTCAAACAGTAGATATTTTCGGCCCAAATGGGTTCCTACTTCAGTACTCCGGGCGCAAATTACATACTATCTGGGTACTTGGTACCATGGTCCCTTGGGTTTGGGTTCTGGGATTTCGCATACTGAGCCAGGGAAGCATGTAGAACAATGGCCTCTTTGGGTTTCGGGCCATGACGTTAACTTAACTTGGGTACTGCCCCTACCCGGTAGTAGGTCATAATAGGGGTAGTATTGAGGGCTATATAGGAACATATTATATACTCGTTATCTAACTCTTACTGTGTGGCGGCTGTACCCAAACTCCCTAAACCCCGACCCCTAAACCCTAAACTTTAACTGATGCAGAGGTCCAGGTAATGCCAATTCCAATAATGCAAGAGAAGCTGGAAGGTTTTCAACCCCAGGGCGAGGATCTCACAGTGAGTAAGATGACAAAGGACATACACAAAGAAATTCCCGCAGAGGATTTGGCATCTGTGACCCTACAAACCCAAATCCTAAACCCTAAATCCTAAACCCTGGCCCTGAACCCTGAGCACCCTAAACTGAACCTAAAATCTGAACCCTAAACCCCTTAGCCCCTAGACCTGCCAAAATGCCGTACATCATTCCAAGAACCGTGGTCTCGACTCCCAGAAACACGCTACAAGCGGCATCAGACATCCTTGCTTGGAGGGGTGGCTTACTTATAGTCTGTTTGAAATTGTAGCTCTAACCCAAATGTAACCATATTTGGGGGGGACTTGCAGGACTTCTCTTTGGGATATAGCTCAGGTAGAAGTAGGAACCCTAAACCCTAAAAACCCTAAACCCGCATCAGCTGAGGATCAGGTTCAAGGCCCAGCAGGTGGACAGCAAAATGCAAGGCTTGGAGAATAAGGGTTTAGGATTTAGTTTAGGCCTTCAGGGTTTTTTGGTTTTTAGAGTCTTGGGTTTGGGGTTTAGGTTTTCAGGGTTCAAGGTTTAGGGTTAGGGGTGGCACGTTATTACTACTCCCCTCACTCTAAGAAATGAACCTTCCAACCCTGACCCATCAGTACTCTGCATGTAGTATTGCCATGCATTGGGGGAATAGTTCTTATGGGGCCAGGGCAGTTTTACCATTGGGGCAGGACGGTAATCACATTCCCCGGAACTTAGCAGATGTTCTGAATTCATGAATGGCGTTATGATTTTACCTCTGCACCGTATGAGAACCATGTACTAGTGGGTTGGGGGGTTGCTCAAAGAAGGAGTACTCCAATTTTGTCGGTAACATATCCTAAACGATCCCAAGCTAGACCAAGCAGGCTTATCAATTCGTTGCTGGCATGGCTGCACGACACGCAAAGTTGTCAAAACTTCTTTCCATTCCAGGGTTCCCATGACAATCTACGGTCTCAAATACATACATACCTACCTACCTACCTGCCTACTTACCCACCTACATACATAGGGTTAGGGTTTAGGGTGTTAGGGGGTTAGGGTTTTAGGATGTTACGCGCTTAGGGTGTTAGGGTTTTAAGCTGAAGGTTCAGGGTTTAGGTTTGAGTTGAGGGTTCAGGGGTGTAAGGAGTCTGGATCCCTCAGCGTCGTTCAGAGCCATTCGTCCACGGGCACACGAATCGTATGCTGGACCTCGACCCTGAGTCCGAAGCTGTACCTCATTGGCCAGGAGCTAGGACCTTGACCCTTAACTTTTGGGGTTCCCCTATATTCCTAAGACATGTACCTAAAAGTTAACTTTCAGTAGGGGTTGGGTACTGCCCCCCCTCAGTAACAGTTGGAAAATAAGTATAATATAGTTATATATAGCCCTTAATAGAACCCCTAATATGGACTGTTACTAGGTGGGGGCAGTACCCAAAGTAGGGGTGTCAAGTGCCATGATTAAAATAGACTCAGCCCTATAAGCCCTAAGCCGAACCCAACCCACCGGCTCCGCACAAAGTTGTCCTGCCGCAAATTGCACTGGCTCACCCCAAAAAAATCAGGAATTAGTCCACTCCCCTAAAAACACGACCTGGAACCCTGCAAATGAGGCTTTCCCCATTTTATAATGGCATTATATTGGAAATATCGATTCTTAGGGGAGTGGGAGTTTAATCCTTTACGGGAGAGGATTCTCACCGAAAAATCTGGGGCTACCTAGGAAACTTAGGGGGGTGGGAGTTTAATCCTTTACGGGAGGGGATTCTCACCGAGAAATCTGGGGCTACCTGAAGCAGTGTACTTCCAAGGACTAAGGGCCTAAACCCTCAACCAGCAAGCCAATAACCCAAACCCTAAACCCTGTAACCCAAACTTCAACGTCCCTTTCTTGACAGGCCTGGAGGTCAGTGGCTATCTGAGCTGGTCGGTGAAGCTCGGATGTTTGTTTCAGGATCGGGTGTAGGTTTTAGGGTTTAGGGTCCCTAAATTCCGAACCTAGAGCTTTAAAGCCTACAAACGAACACTGAAGCCTAAAAATGGAGTGACCCGCTGTTAGGTTTGGAGGTCTACGGGGCTTCTGGATCCTGGTCCCACAGGTCGAATGAAAAGCAGTACGGAAAATGAACTGGGAACTGGCATAACTGGCAGTTTAGATAGGTTTATATAGGCTGAAGACCTTGGGCTTCGGGTATCGAGATTCCCAGCATAGGGCATAGGGTTGCCACTCATCATGGCAAACAGCATCCTCTAATTTTCCTCGGGCGATATGGGCTACTGTTTTGTATTGGTATTTCAACTCAGACAGGTTTGCGAAATTGCCCTAAACCCTAAACCCTAAACCCTAAAACCCTAAAACCCTAAAACCCTAAACCCTAAAACCCTAAAACCCTAAACCCTAAAACCCTAAAACCAAAACCCTAAACCCTAAAACCCTAAACTTTTGCTCGTTTTTGTTGAGATGGGCCTGCGTTTCTTTGCTGTCAAGGCCTGCGGCTGAAGCACTTGATTTGAATGAATCCAGGGACTTTAGGATGGACCCCTAGTAGGGATCCTCAATCCCATTGGCATCTACAACCCTTATATAGTCATTATATAGCCCCCATTATAATGGGGGTCCCTCCTAAATTCCTCAGAATGATCCATTCTTTCAAAATGCGCGGTTGGCACGCCACTCTTCCCCTCCCTCTCCCTTACAGCCTCCACAAGTCAGAGGGACAGCCACAAGACAAAACGCGCACTGGCGAAGTACCTTCAGTTTCCTTCCGGGAAGGTCAAAACAGAGCACGTCTGCAGTTAGTACATGCTTATGGATCCAAAGCAGAAACTGTCAGTCCTAAACCCTAAAGCCTAAATCCTTTACCCGAAACCCTAACCCCAAAATCTAGCGCCCAGCCGCCTGTTGGCTCTTAGACATCTCTGACCCCCAGTAGAACTCAGGCAACAATCCTGCGAAAGGCATCTTGCTGTATACATGTAAACACCTAACAAACTGGCCATTATTCTACGTACTTGTGGGGTTCAGGTATGTACCAATTTTTACATGGGTAGACTATGTCTTTTCCCGAACCTTAACTAGAAACCTAAATTCGCTTAACTTTATAGCTTGACCGAATAGACTATTACCTTGACCTCTTAATCAAGTGTAGTGTTTAGGGCTTATAGGCATTTTACCGTCAACATGGGTAATCCATGGGGTTGCTCTTTCGTTTGATGGGAATGATTGAGGCCCCAACAATACTGCTAGAAATTCGTGTCCATAGAGATCTCAGAAGGCTTCCCACAAGTCAAGATCACCAAGGAGCCATGGCATAATTTAGGGCCCAAAGCGGTTCCCGCATAACTACTTCAGGGTCCAAGTATATATATACTGTATAGATACATGTCCTCATTGGGGATGTAGAGCAAGTGAGGAAGCCCTAAACTTCTATGTAATCCCCATCTAGCTCCTAGAGAACCCTCATATAATTTCTATATAGTGCCTTCATAATCCCTACTTACCCCCTGGATAATCCCATATAACCCTTAACCCCAAACCCCCATGCCGGCAAGGTACGCAAGCTTGTGTTACAGAGTCTCATCTAAACACCAAGCAGCAGATTCCCTCTTTACAGCCCAAAGCAGGGCCCTTCGGTACCCGAGTGCCAGCCCTAATCCATGACAGATGACTAAACCCTTAAACCCTTAAACCCTAAGCCCTTAAACCGTAAACCCCAAACCCTCGTACACTCTTGCATGGGACAAAAGGTGATCAGCTTCACAAGCTTGACCTGGTAGAGCTTCGACATCACCGCCCCAAACCCTAATTCCTAACCCCTAAACCCCATACTCTAAACCCCAAAACCCTAAACCCCAAACCCCAAACTCCTAAACCCCTTTTGGAGTGAATCTGGGTATGAGGATCATCGTATTTTGTGCTTTTGGGGTGTCCAAGGTGGAGACCAATGACAACAATTGGATTTCATGGGAACCCCAAGATAGGGAACACCAAGAATGTAGTAGGGTGTAGGGTTTGGGGACCAAGCATATGCCAGGAATATACCTATACCAGGGTCGTTATTTTCTTTTTATATTCCTACTATATTCTTGGGGTTCCACGTTTGGGGTCAATAGTGCAGTCCTTTGAGACAAGGCATCTCTCAAAATTAGGGACATTCCAGAGCCCTCAGTACTTAGAGTTTATTGGGTGAGGGTTTAGGATTGGAGTGTAGGTTTCAGGGTATAGGCTGTAGGGTTTAGGTTCATGGGTCGTTCTATGTGGGGCAATGCCTGCCCTAAATTAGGTCATATTTCACGGAATTTGCTTGGATCCTCAAATGTTCCCTGAACCCTAAACCCTAAACCGCATCCATCTTCAACTAGTTGAAACTCTCCAAGACCCAACAGCCTTAGAACGGTCGGATACCCTAAACCCTATAACCCTAAACGCTATACCCCTAAACCCTAAACCCTATAACCCTACAACCCTATCAGCCTATAACCCTAAACCCTTGAACTCTATAACCCTAAACCCCATGAGCTGGAAGATGTAACCCGCTGTAAACCATGCCCATATTCC
The DNA here is from genome assembly GCA_905231905.1 of Symbiodinium pilosum. Classification (NCBI taxonomy): domain Eukaryota; class Dinophyceae; order Suessiales; family Symbiodiniaceae; genus Symbiodinium; species Symbiodinium pilosum. Next base: position 155,321 of record CAJNIZ010042849.1, read on the forward strand.
TGATTCCCAAGGAACAGGGATGGCGAGGCCCTGATGTTGATTTTCCGTGGAGTTGGAGAGTGCCTGGAAGGTTTTTTTGGGGTGTCCTCAGCATGAATGATTTAGGGGTGGTCCCTAAACCCTAAACCCCTAAACCCTAAACTCTAAACCGTTTTTCGAAGATCTAGGTTGGTGTGGTGCCCTTGCTGTTGCTGGACAAAATGCCGAAAGACCCTCTGCACAAAAACTCATGGGGTTTTGGGGGTTTAGGGTTTAGGGTTTAGGCTTTACCCTAAACCCTAACCCCCCCTATGTGCAGGATATGTTCTGCCTACCGTATATGGCAACCCTAAACCCTGAACTGGGTTGCTGTTGAGGAGTTTAAATTAAGTTACCATACTGTTACCATACTGGGAATGCATAGTAATTAATATGGTTACCCCAGTATAGTAACTTGAACTAAGTTCCTAGACAACAACCCAGTAAACCCCTAAACCGCTTCATCCTTGCGGGTAGGTGAGGGCTCTGTGCAATGATGTCGCTGGGTTGCGGAGACTTAGGCTGCCGACAGAATGATTGGGGTTGCAGCAGTAATGCCAGGCAGCCCTTGTCTGCCTGCTTCTGCAAGCTGTCGCAGTCCACCCTCAGACCTAAGCCCTTTTCTGCTCACTTGTTCCAGGGACGTAGTGCGGCTCCCCGCACCTTCGACGCTGCTTTGGGGTTTAAAGGGCAGGGGTTATACAGAGATTGCCCCAACAACGGAGAATCAAGTGGGAAAAATGGAAACAACCCTAAACCCTAAAACCGATACCCTTATCTACCCTAAACCCCAAACCCGGATAATTTTCCCTGAGCTCTGAATTCCTGCCTACCTTGCCCTGGAACTGCCACGGCGCAAGAATTCGCAAAACAATATGAAGATGCCAGAGAGAAATACTCTACTACCAACATTCTTAGGGCTTAGGGTGTAGGGTTTATAGGGTTTAGGGCATTTCGGGGCTTTCGGGCCTCGTCCGTCAACAGTGGACACAAAGTCTGCATGGTAGTTCACAAGCCCTAAAAACCCTACTCACCTGGCAATTACCAGGGCCCCTGGAACGCTTACAAGTACATGGCCATGCGCGACCTCGACGGAGACGGCCGCTGGGCTCAACCGAGCTACTTCAGGTTTAGGGTTTTGGGTGTATGGACTTTCTGCATAGTCGGCTTTGTCATGATTTTGCTGAGTGTACATAGGCGTGAATACTGGTAAGAGTATGTCCTTCAGGGATCCGGAAAAGGTAGCATTCATTGCGGCTTGGGATTTTTCCTTTTGTTTAATAGCATTTTTCTTTACTAGGGCCTAAGTACCTACTTATTGTCAAGTGCCGAAGGACTCCTATCAAACGCTACATTCGGGGGTTCAGCTGAACGGTCCGAGTTCCTAAAGCCAAGGCAAAATCGATTCTGATGCGGGCTCCCTGCACATAGCAGAGTTGGCAAAGGCGCTCGCATATGGGGTCATCAAGGGGTAGAAGTCACCTAGCTAGAAGAGACTCCTAATCCCATTACCTTCGATAACCCATATGGGCATCGCCTGAAAACCCCGTGAAGGCATTTTTACGTAAAACGACCACGGATGGCTTAAA
>CAJNIZ010042849.1:162686-177172 GCA_905231905.1 Symbiodinium pilosum
TATATATAGTAGATAATAGGGTTTCGCCAGTATGGTAACTTAATTTAAGTTCCTTAACAGCAACCCAGGATTGGTGGCTTAATGGATGTGGTGGGCGTGAACGTAGACAGCGGAATATCACTCTCTGCTAATCAAGGCATTGGCTTCTTCCTCAACACAGCTGGTGTCGGATTCTTTTCAGAAGTGAAGATCGGTGGGTCCACAACAACTGTCAGATGCGTCTTCAAATTCAGCAACAAGAAGTTGAGGTGCAAAGCTCGATTGGGCTGGGGTGAGCTGTTCCTCTCGGGCTCCAAATATGTTTTGAACAAGATCAATGACTTCGCGGGCAATGGGGCGCAGGAGGTTGCACAGTTCTACTCAAATCGAGTGGGGGGGGTGGGCAAGAAGTTTGCAAAGAGCATCGTCAACCATGGCAAGAAGGTGACCAACAAGGTGAAGTGCAAGCTGAGCAATCTTTTGGGTGGCAAATGTGGCAAGAACGGGGGAAACCCCAGCAGCTGTGGAGATGGCACCGAGTATGTCATTCGCAATGAGCAGGACAAGTGCCTCATGCCATCCCCTCGATGCTATGAGCCCAGTGGGGACGGCAAGGTCTACTACTTCGGAAGGAAGCAACTTTTCAGAAAAGCTGCGACTGAAGATAATCGAAGTAGGCTGTGCCATGCTGTAGCGTTCATTGACTGCCTTGCGCTCTATACAATCCAACAGACTCCAAGCACGGGTGCCCTACAATCGCACCTCTGCAGATGGACCCGTTCACACGAAAAAGGATGCCCAATCCTTGCAAGCTCATTTGCAATGTACCCTTGTTGCCGAGAAGAACCACGAGGGTGAGTCCCTCCGAGATCCTGCTCAACTTTGGGCAGGTATCACTGCCTCGTCAATGCACAGACTGATACTGGTAGCAGCAGCGACAGCAGAACAACAACAGGATGCCGTTCTAGATCCCCTGCGTCCTGTGGAAGGACTCACGGCGGCATCAGGGATGGCAAGGGGGTGCAAAAACGCATGCGCGCGCAAGCTGGCGCAAGGGCGGGTGCAAGAATACTTATTTTCTCCTACATGTTGAGAATGCGTGTATACACTATGTTGAAATTGGCTGTAGGGCAAAGCGTGCAGGACCGCGCGAGGGCGGGCGTAAGGAAAACCAAACGCTGGCGCATCAATACTAGAATTTTGGACAGCATCCAACTCTAACTGAGAACAGCCAAAGAGCATCAGCAAATCGGGCAAGAGTAGCTACAGCCGGCAGGAGATACAGCGGTACAAGCAAAGCCAAAAAAGGCCTTGACACGCAGGCTGTAGTGATGCAGTATTGATTTGTCAGTCACAAGTCAGCCCAAGCCCAGATACGAGTGAGTTGTGTATGGTTGCCCCTGCAGGGACTGCATGCCATCCTTCCGCGATTGCTCTTACACGTCAAGCAGTTATTCCGAGCAGATGAAGCAGTACTGGTGGTACACGAAAGACAGATATCTGTGCAACGAGTTCATGCACAACATGTACTTTGGCGACATTGCCGACCCAGATATGAATCCGAAATGCTTGTACCTCCATGATAAGAGACTACATTTTGCAACTCCTGGGCAACATACCCCATCGCAGATCGGAATCTCCAAAACATCCACCGAGAGGCTCTTAGCTGCCAATAGTGTAGAGTGCAACACAGACACAGGAAAAGATTTCCGTTGATGTCCGTAGTGTCACCAGGTTCAAGGTCCACTTGCTCGGTGTCACGGGCCCATATGGTCAAGTTTGTCTTCAAAGCACAGGTGGAGGAGGCACAATCGACCAAGGCACCCGCGCGGCCGAAACGCGCAACTTGTGTATCAAGGGCAACTTATGAGCTGCAAAAGCACGGCTAAAGTCAGACATCTGCACCTCCTACAGGATGCTGCCAACTTTTTTGTATGGAGCAAGGTTTGAAGAAGGTGCCAGGAGTATTTGTGCACGTCACATGCTGAACGTAGTACAGTACCTCACACCATCGCTTCCGAAGTAAACCTGTGCTATCTATCGAGGGCTTGACGATCTTTACCCTGAAGGCCGGCGGCGGTTGGCGCAAAACGTTTTTGTTCGCGGATATGAGGGCGGCCGGCGCCGACGTCGTTGCAGCAAAGGCGGCGTCAAGACTTTTCGCATCTACCAGACGCAAGGCAGCTTTCTCTTTGCGGTTCTGCGAGGTTCCGGGTTTTCGCAACTGAGAGAACACCAAGAAGTTTCGAAGGGTTGAAATGCCCAGGTTCTGACAAACTTTGCCACCTGGCTTGCACATGCTGTCATCGTTGTGCCACCTAGGAAGTTGGAGCCCGGAAACGGTGCTAACTACGACAAGGAGAGGTTGTCTCGAGTCCACTAGCTACAAGTACAGTGAAGACTTGTGGTCACCGCAGACCAACAAGTGAATTGCAATCCCTTGCCAGGAGAACGGAGACGCGCAATTCAACAACGGCTGCCATCGGTAAAGAGGAGCAGAGATGTGTGGGATGCGCCTTGAGCTGAAACAGCCTGCAACAGCCGACACTCAAAAAATCCAGCAATGTGAGCGTGTTGGAGCTCGGCTGGCTTGGCTGTTGTCCTCATCGATGGCTGTTTGCGCTTCCTTTGCAGCCACATCAGCTCGGCTTGTACGATAGTATGCCACTTGGCACGCGTTTTCGCATCTTCTGGCAGACGTCCATCTACGTCTGTTTGCTTCATGGTGAGCGCACCTGGCATAAGATGCGGCACAAAAGCTCCCAAGCCATGAACACTCCTTCGCCCCTGCATTTGATGTCATGGTCAGCAAAGAAAACGCGGCAGCGATTGAACCTCTCTTTGTCTTGCGAAGCATCCTTGGCAGGTCCGCAAACTTGCTCGAGCCGCAAGCCCATGAGCTTGTAGCAATATAGTGTGGCTCGGAAAGTGCCGAAAACCTGTTTCGATTGAGGATGTTAACGACCAAGAGGAGTTTGTCCAGTACCTGAATCAGGCAAGCTTGGGCCTGCAGAGATCATGTCCTCCAGACTCCACGTGGCAGGTGGCTCTGCCAGTGCAGAAGCCAGTCCTGGAGAGATGGGGCTTCGAGGCCAACTGGTTCTCTGCAATCTGCTGCGGTCTTTGACCTATTTCAGCTCCAGATTTCCATGCTGATGGAAGGAGCAATTGTTGTGGTAGTTGATGCTAAAGCTTGCAAGGTCATCTTCTGCTTGAGTAGCCAAACCTGACCTATCGTGCACCTGTGTCATGAGAGGCAACAGAAGTGGGGGTCACCGAAATGAGAAGGGCCATCCAGGACCAGCCACCTTCGGATTGCCAAGTATGGGGATTCCATGTTCAGGTGAGGATTCAGCCTGCGTGTGTACGGTTCATCAAGTCAACCGTGATATGACTCCCAGCCTGGATTGTGATCATGCTGCGTTTGCCAGCCAGGACCATACCGTTGGAGATGATGCGAAACTCAAGAGGCTGGAACAGCTTTGGATACGCTATACAGACCGGGCTGGAGTTGAGCATTGTGCGCTATCAAACATCAGGCAGGCTCAAGCCACCACTCGTGCCCTCTATGGCGAAATGTACAATGCGGTGCGAGGTGGCCAGGAGCTTGACTCAGCCAGGCCGTAGCGAAAGAATCAGCCTGTCTCACAGGCAAGTCTGCCAGGGAGCCACGGCCTTGACATCTGCGGTTGCCTTAACATGTTGTGCATTTCTTGAAGTTCCCAGGCGCGGCGCTCCAACCGCTGCCTCGTTCGTGCCGGACGGGTCCTTAGAGGGGCCTCCTGAAGCACGAAGCACGGGGAGCAAGCACGCGGGTCGTTGTTTGAAGCCTTATCTTGGCCGCCAGGAGAAGGACCGGCTCAAAGAAGCTGAGAAGAGGCTGCAGCGACGACTCCGCGGAGAGGCTCAGATGTCTCAGTAAGTTCTACAATATGACTCCACGACTTCACGGTTGGAGGACCCCAACTCCGATGAGGAGTCCAAGAAGAAGGCATATCGGCATATCGTGGTAACACAATTGATGTAACTGGTAGCGTGCCAAGCTTGCGGCATGAAGGGGCCGCCTTGTTCCAGGATGATCCATCCCGTCTCTATGCCCATTGGAGAGCTAGTCGTGTGCTTAAGGCATTTACGGCCATACACAGCGATCCCATACAAACAGCTGGAATTTATCCAGTCTCCTGGTCTTCATGCTCAGCTGAACAATGCCGATGCCTGCAAGGATAGCATGTGTCCACGCACAAGAGTGCCAGGACCAGTATTGCGCTCAGTGTTGTTGCGATTTGCAGCTGCGTCATGGAATAGGTGAAGAGTCCGGTCCATACAAAGAGAGAGTGATTGTGGTGTCTTATCGAGACGAATTCCAAACATTGCAGGTGCCGTGAACCTTTTTGATGTCTGTTAAGATCGGAGTACAGCATCAAATTGGCCCCCAACAGACCCATCTATTTGGCTTCTGAGGCTCTGCATTGCATGGGCACTGACCTGCCGGCAGCATGAGATGCCTGAAATATGGTACGACCAGTGACCTGAGCAGAAGCAAAAAGAGCAAAAGAAGTAGGTTCTTATTCAGGGACCAGCAGTCTGGAATGGCCCCCGCACTGGCGATTCACGCGACTGCCAGGGGACGTACATTGGAAATATGCCAGTTTAGGCTTCCTGCTGAGGTTCGAAAACGGTCATGGCGCCAAGGTCTAAAAGCCAGCATTTCCGCGTACACGGGAAGCCTGGGGGCCAGTGCATGCTACGAACTTTTACGCCCGCGCGCACGCCCTTGACTCTTTCTTTGCGTGTCTGCAGCTGCCTGCAGTGTGTGCGTGTGTGCGTGGGTGTGGGTGTGTGGGTGTGTGTGTGTGTGCGCGCAGTAGTAAGTGGTGCAACGGGGCATGTGGGCCGGCGTGGAAGGGCAGACAGGACGCCAGTCGGCTTCAGGACATGCTGTCGACAAGAAACGTGGAGTGTGAGAGTGGCACTTCTCTGCCGGCCATATGCCTGCGGACGCAGTCTTGCGGGAAGTGCTCGGCAGCTTCTGGCCAACGCCGTCGCAGGACGGGCAAAGCGTCTGCCCATGCCGCAGGCGAAGAATGCGGTGGATGCATCAGGCGGAGGAAAACAGCTGGAGAGGCCATGTCGCGGGCCTGCCTCGGCTACGTGCTCTCCAGGCAGCCCAGCCCGTCAGGCAGGGTCTGCCACACCTCATTGTCATGCGCGTGTGCCATGGCGGCCGGAGACATCGTGTGCAAGAGATGCTGAGCCGGAGGCTTATACAGAACGGGAGCAATTACTCAGTAGCCACGCCTGGTGCAGGAGTTGAGGCAGTCACCTGCGCTGCTGTGCCAAGCGGTCCTTGGTTCACCGCTGGATTCACTCCTTGCCCATGGGCACGCCCCAGTCGACAAAACTGCATTCTGCGGGCGACACGTCGCCTCGGCCAACATCGGCACCAAAAAGCTTAGTTAATTTGATATGATTATGAGGAAGCTTGTTTTGCGGGCAAACAGCCCTGCATCCAGGCCAATTTCATCGAAGTGTTCCTTGAGCCCGCAACGCGGCGCGCGCATGGCGCGCCTGCAATGCCACAATGGGGTGCACTGCACGAGACGCTGGGAATCGCTGTTCCAGCGTTTGCCGACCTTTCCGCCGCCAGAGCGTGCGAACGACGGGGGACGCTGCGAGCCTGCGCAGAGGGTATGCTTGGGGCTGGCAGCATCACAGGCATCAGCGTGTTCAACCCGTTTTCGCGATGGCATTGTGCTGCCCATCTTCACATTGAACATCATTGAGTCATGTTGCGTTCGCACGCCGGGCTCCGCGCTGTTGTGTGACTAGGAGCAACTCACGCTGCTGCATGCGCCGCCGCCGCGGCATCGCAGACCATGCATGCGGGGAGTTTCAACCACAAAAACCATCCCTTCTCGTGACCGCGCACTTGGCTGTAGGCACGCCGCGCCAAGCGAAACGGGCGTGGATCTGCGGTGTGCGGGAGGCCCGACGCTGGTGCAAAATGCAAGCTTCTGCCACAGCAGCGGCTATCAAGGGGATGGTACTGTGCTGCGGGTCGCCGGGCGGCGCACGCGCGCATGGCTGCGCGTGCTCGCGTCGGCCGGCTGAGCTTTGGTTTTTTCGTTTGTCCAGCGATACTTCAATACAGAAATAAGTCCCTGTATGTTTCCGCAACGTGTTTCCAGCAAACATGAGGAAGGCTTAAACTGCGCAAGCATGATGCTCGCGCAAACTGTTGCGGAAGCTCTTTCTGGAATTCGTGGCTGTCGGTGAAAGAACCAGGGTAAGATTTGAAACGCTGTTCATGGAAGCGTCGCGGAAGCACCTGCCAAAAAATCGTGGCGGACGGGTCCGTGGAAGCAAGATGGTTTGAAGTGCCGACCAAGACTAAATTAGTCCTCGTAGAAGTTCCGCGGAGGCTTGCAGGTGGAAAGGTTGTTGAGGGGATTTGAGGGGTAAAAGCCACAGCTCAGCTCGTGTGTGTGCGCCGTGCGGCAGGTTGCAGCAACTGCGATGCTGCCGGGTGGAATATTCTTTTCACCACTTGCGCAAGGCATCGGACATCCCCGGACCATACCTTGCCGACGTGCTGCAGGTGGCCACGCGCGAAGAGCCAAGCTTGCTCCCGCGGTGGAGATGGCGCATGTGGAAAAAAAGTGCCGGAAATGAAGAAAACACGCCAGTATTGTTGCTTTTGTCATCAGTGACGAACTTCCGAGTTGTTTGTGCCAACGTTGGCCGTTGGGTTTTCGTCGCGTTACAGCGCGCCCTAGCACAACCTAGCACCAACTCGTCCAGCGTTTTTGTAGATTTGGCGCTGAGCTCACGAACAGTGACGTCACGTGAGCAAATATGAGATCCAGCAATGTTGGATACGTTGGCATGCCGAGCGATTCACCGGATATACTAACCGTTCTGCGAAGGAACAAGAGTCCGGAAATCAGGAAAGCCAAGAGAAAACCAACCTCCAAAACCAACATTTGTGGAGTGAACATCTCCAAACCAGTAGCTGCTGGCACTTGGGTTGCCGGTCATGGTTTTTAGGGCTATCAGCTCGAATGGCCGAGCTCGAGATGGTCCTGGGTTTTCCCGTGGTCCATGGTTTTCTCATGTTTTCCTTTGGTTCTGAAGTCTGAAGTGAGCAGAAAATTGGGGTTGGTTTTCCCGCGTTAGTTTTCGGAGTTTAGCTTCTCGGGGACTTGGTTTTGGAAGTTGGTTTCGGAGGTTGATTTTCCCTAGTTTTTGCAAGGGAAAGCAATCTCCGGCCCCTAAAGTAGTTTCTTGTCTACGGGGATGAATTTTGGTTTCCCTTGCACATGGCAGGGGAAACAACCCTCCAGAGCCTGGAGCGGAAGTGCCTTTCGGGGCTGGAGGGTGGTCTCCTTTGGAAATCGGTTTCCCTTGCCTAATACCACGGAAAACCGGAAAACCAACCTCCAAAACCAACTTGGGCATAGAGGCCTAAAAGACTGTCGCCGCCTGGACTTGCTCATCTATGGGGCGACGCCCACAGGGATCGCCGCCACGCTCATTTCGCCGTTGATGTGGACGGGCCAGTCGAAGCCGTGCAGCGCAGATGTCAACAGAGAAGCGCTGCGCGTCGCCGAGCGGCTTACGCGGGCAACATATCTGGAACTTCGGCCGCCGGCCCGCAGCGCCTCGTCGTATTTGGGGCGGTGGGGGGCCGATGGAACGGTGGTGCAGTCGGTTTGGTGCGTGATCTGGTTCGAGTCCGCGGATTTCGAGCCCCACCCGCCGTCCGGCGCGCCGCCAAATCCGGCTGGGCATGCAGCAGGCCGTGGCTGGGTGTGCCTGGCGGATGGCCTCGTGGACCTCCACGGCCGACGCTCCACCGCTGGAACACGTGCTCGGGCGACTGTTCGCCAGCCTCGTAGTGTAGTCCGGCCGGACCAAAACCCTTCATGCAGGCATAAAAGGCCGCAGAAAAAAAGATGTTAATCTCAGGTGTGGGGGTGCCCTTGGCGTGTTTTGGAATGATTCTCAGTCGGCACCCGTGTGGGCAGACCATGATATACTTGGTGCACACAATTTGAAGCCTTTGCTCGGGTCACGGGATAGGAAAATTGGACGGCATATGCCCAACATTCCCAAGACTGGCAACGCGCAGGGGATGCCTTTGTTAGCTTTGTTTCTCAATGCAGTGTTTGAAATCGAACGCGCGTACCACCAATAATCAATTAACACAATAATCAATTTGAGATTTGCTTTGCGCCTGCGCCTGTTGGGGGTTCCCGACTGGCAGGTTGACTGATTGACTGATTGACCCCCGAAGGCCGGAGATTTTGTCAACCAAGGAGCTGACACCACCAACGTTTTTGGATGTGGAAGGTGACATGATTTCCGTTTTGCATGGAAAAATCAGCAGCATCATCTTGGACGCGTCCGTTGTGGGAATTTGCCCAGCCGTGGTGCTACAGAATGTTCACATTGGAAACGGGTTGCGTGGTGTAAATTCCATGCTCATCGGGCTAGGTTGCTGAATAGCCATGTCTCTTTGAAGAATGGTTTGAGGCTTTCAAGGTGGTGGTTTCCCTTGCCGCGCTGTATTGCCATTATCCGAAGAGCAGCTTTGCAGATTTTGACGTTGTTCAGCGTTGTATGTTACCATCCATCGTTGGTTGGAGGCGTTTTGACAATGAAGAGTGGGCAAATACCGTGAAGAGAATGAACGCTGCGGGTGGGTCTGGGCTTGGCCCGTGGACAGGGCGCAAAGGCTGCAGGGGTAGCTGGACCCCTTGCCCACGGACAGGGGGACCCGCATCAGCCCATTCATTTTCGGAACGGCAGGCAGGCAAGTGCAAATGCAGACAAACAGAAAAGGCGGACACGGGCAAGATCAGACGGTCCTGCAGGCAAAGCAGCGGTGGCTGCTATGGCCAGAGCGCTCGTGCCGCACGATCGGGCAGAGGCAGAGGCCCGTTAGGCCCAGGCAGCTGGGGTTCACGTCCCAGCCCTCTTGCGTAGTCCAGGTCCACGCAGGGCAGAGCGCGGAGACAGGAGCGCACCCGGATCCTCATTCCAAATGTCAGGGGCCCCAGGCGTAGGCGGGAACCGGGCAGGACGGGCAGGGCGATTTTTTTTTTCATTGGCCCTTTTTTGCAACCTTTTTGCGCGGTCAAGCAGGGAAATGGAATGCGTCGTCAATAATACAAATGGAATGGAGCTCAGCGTGCAGTCATGCGCAGTAAAGGATTCCAAAGGGGTGATGGAAATGCAGGCATGGCAGGCAGGGAGGTCTGGGCTTCGCTGCGTTGGACTGACATTCCCTAGTCTTCTCCTGCCTCTGTCGTGTTTCGATCTGCTGCGGGTGAGTGTGACCGACGCCACGAATCGCCACGAGCCACTGGTGGCATAGTGCGAAGGCCCCGGCGAACAGCATTAACAATTTGATACTGCAAAACCCGGGATGTGCATCACAAAAACCAAATAAGGCTTTAAACAAAACTAGACAAAGATCAAAAACAATTAAAACATGAAAGCCTATAAAGAAATAAAAGGAAAACCGGCCCCCCCAGCCGCCGTGCGGGAGGATCAAAAAAAAAACAATAAAGTCCTAGCCGAGGGTTCAACAGCCGAGACAGATACGAGGCTCGCTAGGTGATTTTTATGATCCGAACAAATTATCGATCCCTATGTTCTTTACCTTGAATTAAAAGATTGTTAATAATGCTTCCCACCAATTCTCAAAACCCCCGATGGCTTTATTAAGTCCTACTTCGCAGCTACTTCGAGAATTCCAGCAAATAAGAGCGACGAAACATCTTTCATTCTTTCCTTTCTTCCTTCCTTCCCTTCTTCCCTCGAGGTCGTCGCAAACGGCCTTCCTCTTTGGCAAGGCGCCCAAGTCGCGGTTGACGCGACGATTGTCAGCCCAGTCAGGCGTGACGGCAGCGCCCGCCATGGAGCTGACAGCGAGCCCGGCCTCGCCCTCGCTCAGGCTCTCGACCGGAAACACCGGACGTACCCCGAGCTCCAGCGAGCTAGACGTTGCAAGCTCGTTGTGTTCGGTGTTGAGCTTGGGGGACACATCGGCCGCAGCACGCTGACGTTCCTCCGTCTCCTCGGAAGGCAAGGGCGCGCCAGCGGGCGCCCTGGTGCGTTGCGGGGGCTCAGCAGGCGCTTGTGCGGCGTGGACAGTCCTCGCCTCGTTAGCAGCGCTGCGCGCGCACGCGTGCTCGTTGCTGGAGCAGCCCGTGGCCGCAGCGCCCGCCGACCCCCTGGATGGCGAGGAGGTCCCGTTGGGAGACCTCTTGGCGGGCAGGGGGCCGCCGACTGACAGCCGGCTGCCGGGCGGAACTGGCTAGCCTCAACGGCTGCTGCCTAGCCGTGGACTGACCGAGGGACACTCCAGCAGCCGGAAAAAGGCGTGTTTAAAAAATATGATCAAATACATTAAATCAAAAATTTTTTCCAGAACTGACCAGGCGCTTTTTTCTCGGACTTTTACATTTGCAGGCTTGTCCTCCATCTAGTCCTCACTAAGCACACTACCCCAGGCTACACCACTACAAGCTGCTGTGGTCCCGCGCTGGGGCCGTCAGTGAGCGCGAGCGCCAGGATCCCGTCCAGGCACAGCACCCGGTCTTGCGCCGGGCCGCACCGGGTACCGCGCGCGCCCGCCCCAGTGCCGTGTGGCCGACCGCGCGCTGGATTGCCACCGATGGAATGCTCCACCAGCGCCTCGCCCATGCTGCCTGGGTGGGGCCGCGCACAGCAGGTGGGGCCCGGCACGCGCGCAGCTTGACAAGGCGCTGCACGAGCGAGATGGCAGAGGCGTTCCAACATCCCGCGACCTCGCACCCGAGCACGCAGAGGGTTTGGGCGCCTCCTTGGGCGAGCTCACCGTTTGCGCCGTTCTGCCACTTTCAGGACGGCCCCATCCCGTGTAGCTGCTCCTCCGTGGGGCAAGCCATTGCGGGACAACGGCGAGACCAATGTGGCATCGCAGCAGATGGCCTTTCCCATCGGTGTCGCTCCATAAATGACCAAGTCGAGTCGCCGCCGGTCATCTGCGGCGCACCCGGCGCGGTAGTGTTGGCGAACCATTGTTGCCCACGGCGTCGCGCGCGACTCGAAGCCCATTTCACGATTTTAGCGCGCCGAGCAAGCAGCCCAGTCCGGGGGCACGCAAGCGAATGGTCGCCAAGGTTGTCAGTGCATTGCCCACATGCGTGATGGGATGGGTCCCCACAGATTCGCGGAGCCAACGGCAACGGCAGCCGCGGCGGCGCAGCGCGATTTGCATGGTTTCGGGGGCCAAGGCTGTGTGGGCATCGCTGGGGATGGCCGTGAGCCAGGCGCCTGAGTGTGGGCCAGCTTGTGAGCGAAGCATGGCACGGTCAGACAGGGGCAGAGAAGGCAGCAACACGCGGTCGCGGAAGAAAAGGTTACGTGTGCGTGTCTCCATTCACCGAGCTCGGGGGCGTCGTCACCATATGGGGTGGTTGGGCCCCATGCGCAATCTGCTCCCAAAAGGGGGCTTCGCGCCAGCCTTCGCCGATCAGTAAGCGCCGGCCATGGTCGGCGGCTTGCAAGCAGGCAGGGCTCGGGATTTCCTCAGTATCGCCCTCTAGTGTCCGGACAACCCATTCTGCGAAGGCCGGGCGCCGCGTCTTGAGCACACTGAGACCATCGGCCCATGCAGCCCAATAGGCAGCAGGGGATGTGCGGACGGCCTGTGCAAGACCAAGCCCGCCAAGATGAGCAGGGAGTAGGCGATATTGCGCGCATGACAGTCGGCGTCCTCAGCCGGCTCTCCTAGGCACGCTTGCAGCGTGTGCCCCACACAGCCGCGTCGTGCGCCGCGGCGTACGGCGCAATCAAAAGCTGGGGCCCATGCGCGGGTGTACTCCGCCGTGCCGATGGGGGTGCCCAGTGCCACAAGACCACGCTCGCTAGGCGGCAGGTCCCCGCGCCAAACATCCGGGCCCAAGTAGGCAACAAGCGCTGGAGCGGGGCCGCCCGCAAAATTGAAGACGCGCGTCTTGCCCAGGTTCGCTGCTATCCCCGTGTGTTCCTCGACGGCCCCCGTGACCACATCCATTGCTTTTAAGATATAGTCCTCAGCCGTGAAGCCATCTTACATTTTTTTTTCTGATCCTCGGCCTTGAACCGGCGAGCCCCGATCCTTGAAGCTTTCACAATTTTCAAGGATTTCATTTTTTAAAATGTTTGGCCTTGAACCGGCGAGCCCCATCTTTGAAGCTTTCGCCATTTTCAAGGATTTGGCGTTTTCGATCCTATTTTTTTTTATCCATTTTCTTGAATTTTTGATCCTTATTTGGTTTTTGTTGATCCCTCACCCGCGCAGCATTGGTGCCACATCATCGCGACTGTACAGGCGGACAGAAAATCATCGGCTGAGCCACGGTGGTGCCTTTGAGTCTTGTGGGGTTCCGGGGCAGAAGTTCAGCTGACGGGCCCAAAACAGCACAGTCAATTTGGCAGAGTGGATTCCATACAGATGGACTTCCGCAAGCAGGGGTGCAGAGCAATGCGACGTCAGAGCCTGACAGGCAACAGAGAAGAAAGTCGAGCTCACGCCCAGGCTGTGAGTGCAGAGTGTCATGGACACACTGTAGTTGCAGGCAAGACACAAAGCGAACGCCCCAGCAAGAAGACGGTGTGCCAGAGAGCAGTCAGACACTCCCAGGATCTCCCAGGGCATACGAGAGGATGGTTCTGGTGCGGGCCGCAAAGCCAGTCAGGGGTCTCTCTCTGACCTGTCTTGCCTGCCGCCACTGCCTGTCCCTGGTACCCCTCGGCGCCGGTGTTGACCCAGAGCCTGATGACCTGCCTGGTACACCGCCTGCCTTTCCGCCTCCATCAGAGGCCTTTTCTCAGGACTCACAGCTGAGTCAGTTGAAGGGGCTGAGCCAGTGGAGGCTGCTGCACTGGTTGCCGCGGCGTCAGGGATGCAGCCGTTGAAAATGCCACGCCCAACTTGAGCCCAAGTGGCTTGAGCTAAAATGGCTTGGCTCAGCTGCTTCTGGTGCTATTGGACTCGCTTTTGCCCACCCCCGTGTGGACTAACAACAAAAAAAACTTACCCTCGTGCCCGTCTCATACCTGGCGGTCCCTTAATTGTCCGCACTCCAACACATCCGGCTGGCATACCGATTTGATCGCTCGCCTGCATGTATTTGCATGCATGTGCTCGCCACATCCTGTCTCTGGCATGGGGGAGTCATTCTTGAGAATCCTACCTCAAGCCTGGTCTGAGAAACTTTTGTCAGTTATAGTTGGGGGCTTCCAGACAACCAAGAAAAAACAAATCGAAGCGGCGGATCGAGGTCGTCGCGGTCGACACGACGCTCATCAGCCCGTTGCAAAGGGACGGGCAGCCGCGACCCCGCGCAAGCACGGATTGCATGATTTTATATAGTATATACGTTTTGATTCGATTTTTGGACCAGTTTGCATGATTCCATACGTTTTGGCATGAATTCTCCGGAATTCAGCTATTATAGAGCGGCTGAAGCTCCGGAATTCAGCTATTCTAGGGCGGCTGAATCACTGGATTCAGCTATTGTAGGGCGGCTGAATCACGGGATTCAGACAGAGAAAGCCCCATACGAAAGCAGAAAATCGACAGTATCAAGCAATCCTATATCCTTAAAACGTGAAAATCAAGATCCCCAACATAACCCTATGGAAGAAAAGGTATAAAATCTTCAGAAGTATAAGGGCTCATTTAGAAGATAGAAAATCCCCATACAAATTCACATCGAAAACAAAAAAATCGACAGTATTATGCAATCCTAGACGCTTAAAAACATTGAAAATCAAGATCCCTAACATAACTCTATGGAAGAAAAGGTATAAAGCCACATCGGGGTCTGTAAATTGTGTGGAACCCAACCTCTCATGGGATGCATTTTCTGCGTCAACCAATATTTGGCACAAGTCACCCCAAATGATTGTTTTTCGGACCCTTATTTTAGTTTTGATTACTTTTGATTTCTTGATTTCATGCCTTACAGGACACTGGAAGCGAATTCAGCTGCCCTGGGGTGTTCTGGTAGGCATTTTAGCAACAATTTCATCCACATTTATGGTTGCGAGGGCCTTACATCCCTAGACCTACATCCTAAACCCCAAACCTAACTGAGTTTAGGTCTAAACCCTTAAAAGAGTAAGTTTGGGTGTCCTGGCCACTTCACATTGTGTTGGCCCTCTACAAATCAGGCCATTATTGCCCAGGGATTCAGCCGCCCTAGGGTGGCTGATTGGGTGTTTCTTATTTGTAACACCCGGGGCTGGCGTTACAGCAGGCCACGGCGCGCAAACACCGCACGTACCCTGAACTCTTGGGCGCGGGGCGGGTGAGGTGCCGCTTTGTCGTGCTCGGCCTGGACGTCGGCGGGCAGATCAGTAGCGGAGCATCCGCCTACGTCGGCTGGCTCGGGCAGCGGGCACCATGGGGGGCGGAAGCCACCAGACGGGCGCCAGAATAGCCGGGACCGGGCCACCAGAGTTTGCAA
>CAJNIZ010042850.1:198-22685 GCA_905231905.1 Symbiodinium pilosum
GGATTTAGGGGTTTAGGTTTAGGATTTAGGGTTTAGGATTTAGGGCTTGGGATCATATAAGGATTATATAGACTTATATAGGGACAATGGAAAAGGAAATGGGAACTACCATAGTATATTGGGTATATTATATGATTTAACAAGCCAAGTCGCAGAAGCACCCAGCAAACATGAGGCAGACCTTCCAGCGCAGAAACGTAGAAACCTGAATATACTTCATGAGGTATCCCCTTACCATCCTTACATAACAATCGTTATATAACCCTTGTATAACCCTTAAGTTACCCTATGATACTATAGTAGTTTCCATTTTCGTTTCCATTGCCCCTATATAACCCCTATATTATATAATAGCATCAGAACCCCGCACCCTCTTCGAATTCAGGCCTCCTACATGAGTTAGCAGGCCAGGTGTTTAGTTTGGGAATTAGTAGATGCCGCAGCCGCGTAGTGTAGGCTGAAGCCCTATCCTGATCGTGCGAGCCTTAGGGAGCAGGTGGCCCCTGACGATTTGGGCGCTTTCAGAAGTTTGGGTCCCTCTCAGGGGGCCCCAGGAATGAGCAAGGAATATGATAGTTCGGGTATACGGTAGTTTCCCTAAATAAGGTGACCCCAATATCAAACCCAAAATACTACAATCCTTTTATGGGGACCCCAGAAGGGGACCCCTAGTCTTAGGAAGTCCATGTATAAGGGCCCATGGGGAAGTGACAAAGTTTTAGGGGGGCTAAGGGTTTAGGGCTTATGATCTATTGGATTAGGGTTTAGGGTTTAGGGCTGTTGATGGGCAAATTTGCATGACCTAAAGTTCCTAAAGAATACTCATCGTACCATAATTCTCAGGATCTCTGTATCTAGTGTCATGCGGGATTTTGTCGATCCACCGTATGAGCAGCTAGCACTTGGAGGAGTTGTACTCCTATTTCCATATAATTGCTGGTAACTAAGTTCCTGCTGGAAAGTAGGGATCTTTCCTGAATTCCCCCAAAAGTGGTGGAAGTCTTACGGAGGGTTTACTCAGGGGGACTTAGTAAGTAGGTTAATAATGGGGATAAGTAGGCTTACCATATGGGTTATAGGGCTTATTAACCTACTTACTAAGTCCCTCTGACCCTCCAAGTAGGGTTTAGGGAGAAGCTCACATTTAGGAGCTCATGGGCTTTCTTGCGTGATAGGAGGGTCACCGGGACTTACGAAATATATTTGGGGGTGTCCCAAAGTTGGAGATACTTTTTGGGGGTCCTTACAAAGACTACAATAGTAATTTGGGGTCTACATTGGCGTCCCCGTATTCATGGAAACTACGACTTATAACCTTTGCAAGCCAGAAGAACCCCAATTCTCCCCATTCTGAAGCCACCCCTGACCTTCCAAGTGGTTTCCTACAAATCTTCTACAATAGCCCCTATCAATCGCCCATTCGCAGCTCACTGTTGTGATTAAGAATCCTGCGTGACCTTCGTTTCTTGTACCAGCATCATCTCCAAGCTTTGTGGTACTCGGGGTCATGCAGGATTTTTCGTCTTAACCAAAGCACCACGAAGTCTTTGTCATTTCATCCCATGGACGAGAAAATGGGAAGAATAGGATAGATATCAATATGAGCTATAGTCTTAAGTCCTGAAAGGGTAGATATAGGGGGATTTTATAGGGGAGCATTGCAGGGAGTATAAAAGAGGAAGGGAGTTTCCGAAAATCAAGGGCTGGCTTCATTCTGCCAACCTGGTGACGTACAGTAGACGCTGTTGGCGTTGTCGAAGTCAGCATCCTTGAAAGCGGGTTCCGATCCACATGAGCTTGGATTTTGTTATGGTGTTTGGTGAGTGCATATCGGGTTCCTCAACATTTTGGTGAGTGTATATGCAGGATGTCCTCGTAAGGAGACCTACATAAAATCCGAGGTCACATGTTGCAACGGGTTGTTTCGCTTCACCTGCTAGCTTTGCACGGCTCAAGGGCAACAGTACATAAGCTTAGCACGTCCATTTTCTCTCCTGAACTTCTTGTCGGTAGTTTCGCTCATGCAAGCCTTAAAAGCTTTTGTATACCCCTGGTTCTCCAGAGAAGCCGTATGTAAGAGCAGCCAGCTGGCAACTCCTGACCTGAAATCATCTTTCGTTAATCTGTGTAGCTCTCCTACCTTGCGACCCATCCTACTACATGGAAGGTCAAGGGGGCTTGAAGTATACTTATATTTCCTGTAAGCCCTGTAAGCCATAAAATGATCTTAGTTTTCCCCAGTATTCCTCTGCTTGCTAAACTACCCCCGACCTTTCAAGTAGGAGCAATCTAAGTACGAATAGAAGCATGCAAGCCTGGTAATACACACTGTAATGGTATCTACTGGCGATTCCTTACCCTGGCATGAGCTGAACATCTATGGCGGCGATGATCATGCGAATAGAAGCAGGTCGTCACTATAGCAAGAATTACTTAACTACTGTTGATGGATACCGCCCTCCTAGGACTTGAGGGGGTGCAGGAACCTGCTGGTACCTTAGAACCTTGTGATGGCCGTCTCGGCTTGCTGGATGGCGCTTTTTCTGACCCCCACGCAGGGGGCATTCATTGTGGGTCAAGAGGTGCGCCTGCTTTTGTTTTGCGACTGCTTTTGTTTGGTCAGGTAGGTGACCTAGAAGTAGACTGCCAGCAAAGACCCTAAGCCCTAAAGCCCTACAGACCAGTTTGGGGGCTTCAGGTCGGGCATCTATGGGTTTAGGGTTTTGAATTCCATGGTTCCTGGGCCAGGTAGAAGCTAGAGTCTAAACTTCTCAAAGGCGGGTTATAAAGGCGATTCTATAGGGGGCTATTATAAGGTTCTTAAAGGGGAGATTAGGAATTGAGACTGTGGCTCATATGGTTTGGGGTGTAGGGTTCTTTGCTGTGTCGATTGTTTCCGGTATTTGGGCTTGCGTACCCGCACAGTATAGGCGACAACATGAGCTATAGTCTAAACTCCTAGTATGCCCCTTAACAACCCCTTATATGATCCCCTACATAACCCCCTTAAGGAGTTTACACTATGGGTCACATGAAAGTCTATCGTGTTCACTTGAACATAGCATCTCTCCCTAAACCTGAAACCCTAAACCTTATCCTCCCTAGTTGTACGAAGGATTGTCATGCGTACCGCGACTTTCACAAATCCTTGAAGTATATCTCCCTGAATCCTCGGGGCTATGGAACCAACCAGTGCCCAAGATCTGTCGTGGCAACTGTGGTAGCCAAACCCTAAACCCTAAACCGTGGGATCTGTGAAGTCTACGTGGGATTTTCCTCAGAAGCCCTCACGACGCCTGAGGACCGAAACTCATAGCTTCTTAGCCTTACCGGAATCAGTCGGGAATAAGGGAATATATTCTATAGGGCTGATATAGGAATTCCATTCTGATATTCCTTTCTAACAACCAATAAGAAACTCCACTTCTGCAAGCTTCCTACACTGAACTCCGCCAGAGGCTACGTCCGCTATGTTGGATGGAGGATAATTCCTTGGGCAGAAAGTATATAGGGTGGTGATGTCCTCCACCCCCTAAGCCCAACACCCTAAACCCCTAAACGGCTAAACCCCAAAACCCCACACCCCAGAACCCTTAAACCCTAAACCCCTATACCCTTAAATCCCTAAACCCTGAAACCCCTAAACCCCCAAAACCCCCAGCTGGGGCAACTGCTGAGCCGCAAGGTCTTTGACGGCTACTGCGGCAGTGCCGCCTCCCTCCCCTCCATGCCTCTGTGCTGCGGTTTAGGGTTTAGTGTTTAGGATCTAGGATAAACCCTAAACCGATTCAGGGTTTTGGGGTTTAGGATTTAGGGTTTAGGGCTTAGGAGTTAGGATTTAGGGTTTAGGGTTCTCACCTCCATGCGCTTTTTTTAGGTGCAGGTGAGCTGTAGTCTCAACTCCCTTAAGAGGGTTATATGGGTGAACATATAGGGAAGTACTATAGGGGTTATCATGGGAGATTTTAGGAGTTTAGACTATAGCTCATGCGGGGGGGTCCTTAAAACTTAGGGGTCCCTTTTGGTGAGGGTGATAGAATGTTGGGATCTACATAGGGTTGTACTTATTAAGACTCCCACAGCGCATTGATCTTTAAGGTGAATACTGAAGCCATAGACATGCTGCTTTGCCGTTCAACGCAGCTTTGTTTTGCCGTATTCCTGTATCGTATGAACCCTTTGGGTCATGGTAATTGTTCAACATACCTGTCCTCAAAATGGCCATACGGTAGGTTCCCTCTTGAGTAGGATCCCAGCTTCAGACAATGTTTTCCTGATGGTCCCCCTTCAAGAAGACCTCTAGAACAACCCGCAAAGTAAAAGGATTGTGATAAGCCATAAATGAGGGGGGTTATAGGCATCACGTGGGACATAGGGTTTGGAGTTTATGATTTTGCTTTCGTACCCCCGAGTTACTGGCTTGCCAGTAGGTTACCGTGCGGGTTGGGGTCGACAGAGCCTTCTTATGCGCATGCGAAACCTCCTGCATGTGCAGGATTTTAAATATCCGCGCCCCAGACCTTAAACCCGAAACCCTTCAACCCTAAACCCCTAAACCCCTAAACCCCTAATTCCCTTAAACCCCTAAACAAACCCCTAAACCCCCAAACCCTGAACCCTTAAACCGTAAAACCCCAACCCCCTAAACCCCTAAACACTCAACCCTGAAAACCCTTACACCCTTAACCCCCTGAACCCTTAAACCCTAACCCCCTAAACACTCAACCCTGAAAACCCTGAAAACCCCCAAGCCCTTAACCCACTGAACCCGAAAACCCTTAAACCCCCAAACCTCTAAAGCCCCAACCCCCCCCTCAAACCATAGATCGTAGTTTCCATTCGTTTTTCCATTATCCCAATATAACACCAATATAATATAGTAGTTTCCACTTTCCTTTCCCATTATCCCCATATCTCCTCCCATATAACGCCCATAGAATTCCCATAGAATCCCCATAGAATCTTTTAAAACCGACCTAGGTTTCCTGGACCGCTGGATGCAGACTTGGACTTTGTGGGTCTGCAGGTGCGACCGGCGCTGATATGTTATGGGTTCTGGTATTTAGGGTTTAAGGATTAGGGTTTAGGGGTTCAGGGTTTGGGGGTTTGGGTTTAGGGTTTAGGGATTTTGAGAGCATCCTTTGATTTTTGTTACCCTTAATGCTTCTATCGTTATTATAAGGCCATGAAAGGTTTCATTCTTATAGGGCACCCCCCAAACCTACCTTAGTTTAGGGTTCAGCTTTAGGGTTCTGGTTTAGGGTTTAGGTTTTAGGGTTATCATGGGTTCTCCTACTTGGAGGTTCGGGGGGGGCTTAGTAAGTAGGGTTTTAGCGTTTAGGGCTTAGGGCTTAATTACAGTAGACAAGTCTAATTCATGGGAAGCTGTGGGGGAATCATGGGCGGATGGTTAGGGAACATGCGCATACACATGCGCCTGAGCACTTAGATCGGGTTCCCAGGGGCTAAAGCGCTAGAAATATAGCAATATAGTAATATAGTAGTACAGTAATATAGTAATACAGGAATATGTAGTAACCCCAATATACACTATAGTCCCTCTATGTTGTATTTTGTTGCGATATTCCCAAAGCTGCGGGGATCCCCCAATGCAGAATTTTGGGTCATTTTGAGGGGTTCCTTTTTATTGGATCCTCTAGGGTGGTCCAGGACAGCGGTTGCTGCATTGTTTAACGGACCCTCTTATCACCACAGGCCATCCCTATATCATCCCTTCTAATCCTGCCATACTCCCTTGTGTTTTACGATTTTACCCAAAACCCCGAACCTTCACACATTTCTTTTGGAGATACCAACATCCTCTTGATGTTGCTCCGCATTGATTTTCCTTCGTGCTTCGGGATAAGCCAGCGAGATCTGCTTACCCTTCGAGCGCGAATTCCTTTGGGGTTTAGGGATTAGGGTTTAGGGACGTCCGCCATCTGGAAGGTGCCATGTGCGTAATTCTTCAATACAACAGTCCCCAATCTAGAATTCAACTATATCCTCCCTGAGGCTAAAGAAGTTTCAAAGGAGAATGTAGCCCTACACACCATTCAACCACGTCCAATCACCCAAAAAACCCTGCGTACTCATATGAGCTATAGTCTAAACTCCTTAAAGGGGGTTTATATAGAGGGTTACATAGGAGAGTATTACAAGGGCTATTAAGGGGGATACTGGGAGTTTAGACTATGGCTCATATGGGGTTTCCAGAAAATGGGGGATCCTCTTTTGGGAGGTTCCCTTAAACAAGGATTACTTAAGAATTGGAATCATATAGTGGGGTGAAAGTTTTTTGGGAACACCCAATGAAACAAGGATTAGCTAAAAATTGGAACCATTTAGGGGGATAAGAACTTTTGGGAACTCGCAATTATACCTAACTTTGGTTGATTCCGCCTTCCCAGAAAGCACAGGTGATTATGCGGCACGGTGCCCGGACAACGGCGTGCGATCTGAATTGCCTGGACCCTGTGCGCTCGCCAAGCAGCTGGTTTATTCTTGGGACCCCCTGCTTGGAGGTCAGGTTAGGGTTTAGGGCAACAAAGCAAGTAAGCTAATAATCCCTATCAGCCACATAAAGATTCCAAATATCCCCATTATTAACCTACTTACGAAGTCCCCGTGACCCTGAACTTATAACCTGCCTATAATTACCCATGACCCTAGGTGGAGAGCCTTCACGAAAATCGGCGATCCAAATGTAGACTCCCAAATACTCTGACATTTTTTCTGGGCCCCCAACATGGTACCCCTAGTTTTTGGAAACCCCAATGTTACACAACCTGGGCAGGCGATTGCAACCTCAATAGACCTAACCCAAATAGTGGTCCAGGTAGAACATATCAGGGTCTAGGGTTTAGTGCTTGGGGGTTTAGGACCTAAAAGCTAAAGAGTAAACCCTAAACCTTTGGAAAATGGCCAGTATGATGCACCTGGCAGTCCTTACACCACATGATCCCTGCAGATTTCCCATATGACTTGTAAAGGGACTGCCGCTATGCAATGATCATTCCTATTGCTCCCTAAACCCTAAACCCCTAAACCCTAAACCCTAAACCGCGCTCTAAGGTTACAAGTATGGGCCCCTAATATGGGCCCTAAGGCCCTTCAGGGAAATTCTGGGGACCCTCATAGAGGGTGCATTACGAGGATTGTAAGGATCCGAGGGGTTCAAGGCCCATACCTTGGGCCCATGGCTTCAACCTTAGAACGCGGTTTAGGGTTTACGGTTTAGGGTTTAGGGCTTAGGGTTTTGGGTTTAGGGTTGAGGGTTTAGGCCTGGAGTCGAATTAAGCAGTCATAACTAGAGTGATGGCAATAGCTAACGATGCGAATAACCAAATTTCATAGCCTTCGCGACAGTAATGCTACTAATGTTAGTAACCTTCGTGGCCGTAGTGATCTCAAAATTTCGGAAGCAAGTGGTCCCGCTGCATGATCCCAGATACAGTATCTCACCAAAGTTCGTAGGGTGTAGTTGTATAAGGTCATGCAGGATTTTGTCCATGCACTGTAACATACAGTATACTTGGAGGGTCACGTAGACTTAGTACGTAGGTTACTATGGGGGATAACTGGGGAGATCCATACGGCTTTCAGGGTTTATTGACCTGCTTACTAAGTCCCCCTGACCCTCCGGGCGAATAAACCTACATCCAGAACCCAAAACCCTATTACCCATGAATGCCAAGGTAACTTGTCAAGCTGCCACGTGAAGATGATGGCTGGGGCGGCTGCAGCCTTATCAGAGAGTCATGTTTAGATAGGGTTCAGGGTTCAGGGTTTCTGGGTTTTGGGTTTACTTAAAACTTGGGGTCTATGGTTTTTGGGGGTTTAGGGTTCTAGTGGTCAGGGTCTAGCGTTTAGTGTTGAGTGTTCCGGGTTCAGGAGAAATGCAGAGCCCCTGATTACTGAACCCTTCTGCTTTGTAGAGGCATCTTAGAGGACCAGGTGGACTTAGTCAGTACATAATCTACCCCTAGAAGCCATATGGGTGGTTGTCAAAATTATGGTCCCTTTTTGGGTACCCTAAATATTAGGTGCCGTATTATAAGAGGGCTCCAAAAAGGGACCATAATTTGGCAACCACCCATATGATAACGCCAGTTAACAAAATTCTTGACCCACGCACTAAGCCCCCCCCTACCCACCAAACATGATGGGAAGTGACATACGGGTCCTGAACAAGAAGGACTGCATGAATCAAGCGGTGCGTTCTTTGCTCATGAAGGGAAGCGGACAGGCAGACGGGAGTATACTATATACTCACCCCTAGGAGCCACAAGAAAACAGCGGTCATCCCCATCATTGGCTCACCTAGTTCCTGAGTGGATTGGGATTTCTTTGGGGGCGGGTTTGAACTCACAAGAAGGGAGGTTCAGCGACCCAAGGGTTCAGGGATTCGGGTCCTTGGGAGCCTCGTAGAATCCTCACTTATTGCATTATTGGTAAGGCCATTCAAAGTCTTGTTGTACGCTTTGCCCGCAAGAGGGAGCAACCCACACATTCTCTACATGACCCTGTCGCAGGCCTTGAAAGACCCCTATCTGCTTGCCTTCTAAAGCCCAATATTCTAAACCAAGAGGGCTCTGAGCCCTTCTTTGGTCCTTTCACCTCATAATGAAACCCCTGAAAGCAATATTCCCAATATGTCATGATGTACCATACTCCCACTGTTCGTTATTAGGGGTGCGGACTTTATTATCATGAAGGGAGAGGACTACAATTTTGTCAACAATATTCCCAATATATTATGATGTCTCATAACGGAAATATTCATTCTTAGGCGGGCACAAGGTTTTATCATTTTGGGAGGGGATTCCATACCCTAAGCCCTAAACCCTAAGCCTTAAACCCTAAGCCCTAAACCTGAAACCTAAAACCCTAAACCTAAAACCCTAAACCTTAAACCCCAACTCTAAACCCTAAGCCCTAAAACCTAAGCCTTAAAACGCGGGCCCTGACCCAAAAACCCTAAGCCTGAAACCTCAGCCCTTTCCCTTCAACCTTAAGCCCGAAATCCTAAATCCTAAGCCCTAAACCCTACAACCTAACCACTAAACCCGAAATCCTAAACCCGTTTTTCTCGGAATTCTGAGGCCTGGCCACAGGGAATGGCGACTGCTTCCAAGCACCTCGTCGAGTCGTTGGTAACAGATCCTAGGCTTACCATAGGGCTAAAGGTTGGGTACTTAGGGTTTAGGATTTTGGGTTTGCGGCTTAAGGTGTTGGGTTGAGGATTTAGGGCTTAGGGCTTAGGGATAAGATTCGAATTGCAATTGCCAGAAGGGATGCTTGAGGATACATGGGGTAAAACAGGGTCAGAACGGTTTATGTAGGGGTGCACGTACATACAGAATGCGGGTTTGCTGCAGGGTTAATGGGATATAGCTTTTAGAGATATAGGGATATATGGTGTAAATAGTCTTTATGCCGAGCCATTGGTATCTTAGGTAGGGAAAGCATAAGTAAGAACCAGGCAATATCTTTCTCCTAGATAATACGAGTGGTTTGCCTAGTTGGTATCGGATTTCGTGGTTGCTTGACTGTGGGGGGGGGGGGTTAATGTCGTTCAGGTGTGGGCTTGTAGGGTTTAGGGTTTGGCTTTGCGTTACTGTTTGGTATCGTCAGGAGGGTTGGTGCTGGATAGAACTCTCAGTATATCAGGGAAGTACCTCCAACGGGAAGAAGTTCTTTTGGCTTTCGCTCTCTGTAAAGGGTGTTTTTAACAGGGTGGACAGACGGAATCCTACATGACCTTCTCTCTCTACTTGAACACTAAGACCTTGTGGCAGTATGGTATGCTTATGGTCATGCAGGATTTTGCCCATCTGCAGTAGGTATGTGGTACTCAGGGTTTCCGACTTCGACGCTTGCAGGGGCGGGGCTTACAACGTTTTGTTTAAAGCGGCCAGGGTGTGTGAGCTCATGGATTGACATGTGGGCTTCATCAGGGTTTTTCTACATGCCGAGCTGAATAAGTACGATAATCCCAGAGAGCTCAGGACACCCGAATGAAGAACATACACCAAGTGATACCAGGATCCCTAACATGATTCAAGATATGGGTTGTTCTCAAGACTGTGGGCTCCTTTTGATTATATGATATATAACGGCACCTAATATCTAGAGGTACCAATACGGGACCCTAATTCTGGGAATTACCCATATATTCTGCAATCAAGGGTGTAGGGCTCCCTGGAATTGAGGTTGTACCATGGAGCCTACCCGGCAGTGCAACACCTGGAGGAAGGCACGCTTGCTGACAGCAGATACGAATAGTAATATGGGGGTTTTCCAGGGATACCATTTTAGGGGCCCCCATGATAAGGATTATAGTATGTTGCGGTGTATCAGGGGCCCCGAAAATAGGATAGACAACTTTTCATGAACAATGCATGCGTGGAGGGTCAGGGGCTTAGTAAGTAGGTTAAGAACCTCTACAAGCCATATGATAGCACCAGTTATACCCATTCTCAACCTACTTACTAAGTCCCCCTGACCCCCTAGGTACTAACAATAATGAACCAAAGTACATATCGCATCACATAAAATGAAGAATATTGCTAGTCTACAGGTACGTAGCAGCTTCCCAGGAAAATGTTTGCTAACTGTTCAGTGAGACTCCTGAAGCTAGTTGTTCAGATTTTAGGTTAAAACCTTGGCCTCCGGCACTGAGGATTCAGTCCCAAGTCACGAAAACATATGAAATATAACCAACCAAACCCAAAACCAATAATGCACCAGACCTTCCTTTTGAGGATTCAGTCTCAAGTTTAGCATTTGCAGGTTATGACTTAGGAGGACCACCTACCCAGTAATATTGAGTATAGAGATAATAAGGATTATGTTAGAGCCTTCTGAAATTTATAGTATACCACTGTTACAGGGTGGGGAGTCCTCCTTAGTTATGACTTTGGTCGGCGGCCGCAGTTTCTGTCGCCGCGATGCTTACAGGTTCTTAAAGCGGAGTGGGGAGGGGATCCTCATATTGCTCCCTATTTGAGCTATTGTCTAAATTCCTTAAATAAATGGGTACTACTGTTGATGGATGAAATCTTGCACCACCGAGGGGCCCTAAAGTACTGTAATTCCTAGGAATTTAAGGACTTTAGGTGGTGCAAGATTTCCTCCATCAACAGTTTATAGGGGATTACTCTCGGGATTATCAAGGGGGATACTTGGAGTTTAGACTATAGTTCATACAGTCCCCTACAAGTTATCATAGGTACCTACGTTTCCCGCATCACTCCCCCGATAAGCAGCAGTACCGGTCAGGGGGACATAGCAAACAGGTCAATAACCCCGAAAAGCCATTCAGCAACCCTAATTATCCCCATTATTACCCTACTTTCTACATCCCGCTGAGCCTAAGCCAGTAATTCTGAATCTGATATATCCATATATATATATATACACATACACCTCTGTATATCCGTGTAGCCCCTTCGAAGAGTCGCTAAAGCCTAAGTCCCCCTGGGCCCTCCAAGTACGCGTATGCTTGTGAAGCTCTTTTTGCCCGTTAGCTCTTCTCTGGTGTTTGTTGCCAGCCAGGCAGCAATGCGTGTGCGAGAGGACGCGGCTTAGGGTGTTTAGGGTTTATTACCATTACTTAGGGTTTGGGGGGGTCATTTTGGTTTTGAACTTTTAAAATTTCAGAATTTTGAGCTTAAGGAAATTGGGGACCCTAAGTAATGGTAAGTTTATATGGGCTTGAGTGTTTAGGGTTTAGGGTGAGAACCAAAAACGGCATTCTTAGCAGCTTGAGGTGTTGTTGAGGGCCACTCCTTCATGGGGATCCGAATACTCTGGGTTCCTGCTGATCTTTTAGCAGGAAGGATTCTGCAACGCTTTGCCCTAAACCCTTCACCCTAGACCCCTAAAGCACTGCCCAAACTCTCCAACCCAAAGTTCTTCAGTTCATACCGCACTTCCAACTCCCACGCACCCAGCGCAACGCCAGTGAGAGTTGAAGGTCCGGGGTTGGGGTTTAGTGCCCGAAGCCTTAAAATCTGCAATCAGGCATGGAAACCCCAAGAAGGCCCTACAAAAGTTAAAGTCTAAGCGGACCATTTCAGCTTACCTGCCTATGTGGGAGAGGATAAACCCCAAATCCTATACGTCCTGATATAGCCTCCATTTAGTCCCCATAGAACTCTTTTGGTTTTTTTCTTTGCTTTGGGGCGGGTAGCCCTAAACCGGAGGACAGCTGCTCGACAAAGCTTTGGTCCAGCCCCTTGCTGGTACTCAAGGGGGAGTATGCGGGCTGAATGTAAGAAAGAAAAGGAGGTAAAATGGGGAGGAAAAAAGGAACGTTGAACACTATAAGAGGAGATTCTAGAAGGATTATGTAGGGGGGGTATAAAATATAGGGGTAGGTATGTGTACAAGAAGATGGCAATTCTGGGGAGAGTAGTCTTGTGGAGGAGATTATGTGCGGACTATATGGGGATAGCAATTAGAGATCCACTCCCCCCCATTTCCATCCTAAACCCTAAGCCCTGCACCCTAAACCTTAAACCCTCAACGCTACGCCTTAAAAGCGCCAGTAAGGCTCCGCGTAGTCGCCGAAGAGCTGCAACAGTCTTACCTGTCGAAGCTTCCAGAGATGCACGGCCTGCATGGTAATGGCTCTAATTGGGGGTTTCCCAAAATTGGGAGGTTCCATTTTGGGGTCCCAATAATAAGAACTATTATATTTTGGGGTCTATGTTGGGGTTCCCTTATTTTGGGAAACTATCAATTCCCTCCTCGAACATTGGGGTTTAGGGCTTAGGTACCCCCACCCAAATCGGTTCAGCATTCCCATTGTGGCATACGATTATTATCATGTTGGACCTGCCTTACCCCCCCTCAACAATAGGGCCCTCGGAAAAAAAGAAGAAGTGCCCTCAGCCTCCCATGGTTCTGAGGTCCCTATGGATTGATTTAAAAAGGAAGAGTTGTGAATCTTTCCTACGTTTTTAAGACCCCAAAATCCAAACACATTATGGCGGACCTCACATCATCACTCCTGATTCTGAAAAAGCAGGCCCCAAAACACATTTTAGAGGACCGCAAGGCAAAACCGAGTCCAACATTATTCGGAACATGTAATTACTGGGGAATGGCGGGGCTTAATATGTAGTATTAGGCGAGGCACAGTAATCTAATGACCCAAATGATTAAACTTGGACTTGGGAGTGCTGAAAGTCTACCAGGAGGATGATGCGGGGAAATTCACCTTCAGGCTGCCGCATGATAGGGTGCCTTTCAACTGTAAGGGCATAATTGTTGGTGTTATACCGTGTTGCTGTTAAGATTCTTAGGCTAAGTTTTGGTCGTGTAAGGACATGGCCGAATTCTTGCTCAAATCGCTTGCCAGTTCAAGGTGCTCCCTAGTACCCCCCCCCTCAACGTAAACCCTAAACCTCCCCCCCAGGCTCCCGAAGG
The DNA here is from genome assembly GCA_905231905.1 of Symbiodinium pilosum. NCBI lineage: Eukaryota > Dinophyceae > Suessiales > Symbiodiniaceae > Symbiodinium > Symbiodinium pilosum. The sequence continues at coordinate 13,636 of CAJNIZ010042850.1, forward strand.
CTCCCAAGTTTCTACCCCACTGGGACCCACCCACATTAAGGTGTTAGTCATGTAGCATGACTTCCAGCCATTCTCATGTTCAAGCTTTAAACCCTGAGCCATAGACACTGAACCCCTAAATCCTGAGCCTTAACCCGTCGACCCTAACCCTAAACCCTAAAACCTTAAACCCCAAACCCTGAGCCTTAAACCCTAAATTTTAAGGAGAGCAACGCTGCAGACTACGCGGCTTTTCGCCGTGGACATCGAGCGAATGATGGGTTCCTGGATCAGCATTGAACCATTTCCAGCACGTCTTTTTGTGTGGCCAAGCAAGCTAACCACCAGCCTCAAAAAGGATGAGCCCTAAAGCGCCTCAGCCGACATTCATGCGACCCAGGTTCTGCGGTCCTGCTGCAGCATTTCCTTTTCGGGAAGGAGAGATCGAGCTCAGGTGGGTTTGCTGGGTTGGTCCAGAGTCCAGGGCTTAGCCTACGCTGAAGGATTATTTCCCCTTTGCAAGCGTATGGCCGTGCCACTGGGTGTGTGCTGGTTTGGACAAAGGAAGGAAGCTAATTTGTCACAGGAGTTTCTCAGAAGTTGCTCCCAAGATTGGACCCCAGGAGTCTCCACACGTAACTATCACCATGCCTGCCCTGAATCTACCTCATCCTGGCCAAAACCCTACACTCTCCCCTGACAAAACTAACATGGTCACCTGAAAAGTGCTCATTTGTAGATTACTGCCCTTTAAGAAGCGGGGCTATGTGAGCTAGAGTCTAAACTCCTGAAAGGGGTTATATAATCCCTAAACTCTAAACCCTTAAAATTTTTCTAAGGTGGATACTGGGAATTTTGGCTATAGCTCGTAAGAAATCCATGTTCATTTAGGGGCGGAGGGAGCTCTGGAGCAACCCCAGCTCCAATGCTGTAAGGACTGATTAGGGTTTAGGATTCAGGGTTTGCGGTTTGGGGTTTGGGGTTAGGGTTCGTAGTTGTCCAAATCAAATATTTGGTTCACCTTCTATCTATTTAAAGGGGGACTAGATTTATATGTATATATATATATATCTACACAACTTTCTTGAACCAAGTTCCTCCAGGCCGCCATAACCCAAATTTTTTCATCCCAAGAGGCCTAAAAATTGAGGTTTACTGGGTGGGTCATTGGGACTTAGTAACTAGGTTACTAATAGGGATAATTAGGGTTACTGTATGGGCTATAGGGGTTATTAACCTACTTACTAGGTCCTCTTGACTCTCCAAGTGGGGTCTCAATTTTTTAGTTTTGGGCAATCCAATGTCAGCTATCACGCGCTGGGTATGTCGTTTTTCTCCCGCGTGCTCGATCCAGCCCCTGTTTTTTTGGCCAGGAACCAGAACCTGGGTTTAGGGCTTAGCGTATGCCCCTAGAGCTCCTTGTTGATTCTGAGTACTTACTATGGTTACTGTTCCTTGCAAGTACTGTCGCTGATTCTGTTTTTTTGTGTGGCGCCAGCTCTTTCTCAGGCCCCACGGTTGAGACGCGACCGATCGATGTGGATCCCTGGCATATGGCCGCCGCCTGCCCCCGCGGCCGGCGCGCGAAGGTCCCTCCGAGAAGCACGGCCTGTAGTGCCAAGGGGAAGAAAAGTAAGTTTGAAGCAAGGCAAAGCAGGAAGAACAGGAAGAGTCGTCATCGTTCAATAACAGAATGATATTGCAGTAGTTTTGATCTGGAGCAGCAGCGATGGCGACCATAGGTGACTGCAGCAATCAACAACAATCAGATAGTAAGGGCGGTGCATGACAACAATGGCAATGCTTGGAGGTCCAATGGTAGTTTCTACCTATACTTGTGGAGAAGCCCCAGGGGATGCAATACCTTGCTAAGGCCTATAGTCCTGAAAGTCATGCTTCCACCATCCTTGCAGGATTTTTGATAAGTCTGTGGGACGCTGTGCTCTTGAATTATTCCTCTTGATTTGGTGGGTTGGGGTTCAGGAGCTTTTCCTTTGGGATTGAGTTCATGTGCAGAAGTTGAAACCCTAAACCCGGAGCCCTATGCTACCGTGCCATGAGCTGCAGAGCTCTGACAGGAGAGGAAAGCATCCGTCGACATGGAGATCTTCGGCTGAAGATATTGTGCGGTAGAGGCGTGATTCAGTGGGTGGCTAGAGATTGTGTAGATGTAGGGAGAACTGGATAAAGATGTCCACCTCTGAACGGCCTTCAATACTGTCCTAAGTTCTGCCGCGAAATCAGAACTTTGTGGCGCTTCGGGATAACTTGTTCATGAACTTTTGGTTGTATACTGCAACTTATTCATAGATAGTTTTGCCGGCCTTCAGCTTGCAGATAGATAGGTTAACTTGAGCAAGCCGACGCAGTGTCTTTTCCTCTCACCTCATCCGCTGTTTGTCAGGACTGCCAGGCGATACCCAGATTTTCTTGCAAAATGGCGGTCGTTTGCTGGCGCCGAACCTTCGCCATTGTTGAACAAGATGTTAGATTTCAATTAAGAACTAAATGCTATGAGGAATTTGAATGTGAACCTTGCCGTAAATGCGAAGCCCTCATTAGCAACTTGGTTTGTTCTGTCCCTCTTGCGGTCCCTACCATGAGAAATACATTCTTTTTTAGGGGGGCTTTGTGAGGGGCCACTACTTACAAGAACATGCCCAGGATTTCAGTCAGCACACCTGGGATTGCCTGGCGGTTGCTCTTTGCTTCTTGGCTTTGAGAGACTGTTCTCCAGGTCACATCACAGGTCCTCAGCAGTCAGGGTTCTCAGGGGTCCCTGTTACGCGTTTTAGGCTTTAGGGTTTAGGGTAAGGATTCCATTTTCAAGGAGACGCTAGGAGAGCGGTCAGGGGACCTAAGCAAGTAGGTTCATCAACCCCGTAAGCCACATAATCTCTCCAGTTATCCCCCGTATCAACCTTCTTATTAAGCCCCCTGACCCTCTAGGTAGACTCTAAATCAAAGACCTAAACCCTAAACCCTAGGCAGGGAGGCCCCAAAGCTGTTAAGCCGTTCCCGCCACAGTTTTAGCCTTTGCCCTGAATCCGAAAAGATTTGTTGCCAGCTGAGGTAGGGTTTCTCAAATGTCGGAGTCTGTTTTGGGTGGTGTCCCTTCCAAACGAGGATCTTCACATGTTGGGGTATGAATTCTACAAGAGGACCCTAAAACAATCACCGTTATCCCTTATAGGCACTATTACTGGGTGGGGGGTTCCACCCAAGCTATAACCAACAGTTTTTTGGAAGTTTCCATGAAGAGTGGTTCCCCGTATGGACTCCCAAGTCCTGCATCCTCACTACAGAAATTTCCAAGAATGAGCCCCTCCACGCAGTTTGGGGTGTAGGGTTTAGGGCTAATCCCCAAAATCCTTGGCAATGCTATATAACACCCATATCCTCCGAAATTCGACACCAATATGCACATACATGTTGGGGAATTTCCCGGCAATCATGATAATATGGGTCCCTATGCTGAGGTACACATAATCATACTTTTTTCATCTCAGCCATGTTGGGAACAGCGACTGTTCAAAATGATCAGGTACAAATCAGTCCTTCTTGCAGCTGCCGCAGCAGCTCCAGCCGGACCAGGGGGCGTTTAGGGTTCGGGGGCTTGGGATTCAGGATTGAGGGTTCCTCAGGGTTTCAAAGTGCAGGGCTTAGTGCTATAAGACTTTCATTGAATCTGGATTTCTTGCGTGAGGATCTCCAACGCAATCTCCGACCTTGCAAAATGCGTGAATCGCTTAGCCTACACCGCGGAAGTCGACCCAGTAAGCCCGGAATAACCCTTAGTCAGATGTAATCTGGGCCTTATATGCGGGAGGGATACGCTAGTAGCTGTGTAGGATCCTGTGATAAGCCTTGGCATATAGCTACAGACAGGATCCTCTAAAGGGAGGAGGGCTTAAGTGAGCCCTCCCCGCAAATATTAAAGCTCCTCACCGTTTTGACATCTAATATTCAAAGTATCTTACAGCATACTACAATGGGAATACTTAACATTAGGGTGGCGGGCAGTTTTTTACATTACCCGGGGTGGACTTAAAATTAAACACACCCCGCCCCTATCATCAAGTATATTCCTTACAAGAGACCTTTATACAAATGGGGAACATCTGAGATGAGGGGGTGGGCAGGGTGTTGAATACAGTTGATGGAGAAAATCTTTGGAAGTACAGTTTTTATGTTCCCAAACTCTAAAAGTTTAAAGTTTAGGGTGGATGTAGGGTCTTATTTAGTTCCTAAAATTCAACCCTAAACCCTTAAATCCCTAAAAACTGCGCTTTATGGCGCCTGCAATCCCGCCATTCAATTTGCTCAAGCGCCCACACCATCAACTATAGTCCTATTGGCGAACCCAACCTAAGCCTGTATCTTTGGAGAAAGATGGGCAGCCACATGGTCATAACAAGGTCCTGAAATCAAAATATTTTTATTTCCTGAGCCCAGGCCTCTCAAGAGTGCGAACAGCTACAAGGATGGTGGGTGTCGAGCTCACCATCCTCGAAACCGTTCTTGTTCTGGAGGCGTCAGATACGCCATTCTAGTAACTGTCGTTGCTTTTGATATCACAAATCAGAAGTGCCAACAGTGTTGGTCACGTACCGTCATGGTTTTTGAGGTTGCAGATCTCAAAAGTGCCAACAGTCACAAGGATGTTGGATTTCTGGACACGACCCATGCAACTGTCATCGGTTTTTGATGTGCCAACGGTCACAGGCATGCTGCTTGTCCCCCACCACTCACCCTGGGGAGAGAGGAAAGCACCACATCACAGGGGGAAGGGATAATGATCTGACCGGCCTGAACGAAAGCTCAGTACTGAATTTGTTGCAGGTTTCAGATGATTCCATATCACTGCTGCTTCCACCAAGAGAACAGTTCGTTCCTGCAGCGCGACGGTCAAATGCAATTATGCGGAGAAATGTGGGAGAAGAAAAACCAGCCACTCCATACGGGCGAAGGGCAAAGATCTGAATGACTTCAGCAACACAAAAAAGATGATAGCTTTTGAAAGAAGACAGCCACCCAAGCTACACGGGGAGGGAGAAGGTCTGAATGCTTTCGGCAAAAAAGAATGCTGACCGCTTTGGGAGAAAGAACACCCGCCAACCACGGGGCGCGAGGGGGGCGGGGGGGTTCATTTGAATGAGATGACATTCATGGGAGAAAGAAACCCCGCTACACCATAGGGGGGTGGAGGAAAATCTGGATGACCTCACCAAAAGCAGTTTCAATTGCCAGAATACTGGCAACAGTGGGAGCCTTATGCCAGCAACTTATCATTGGGCAAGGAGACGGGGGCGGGTTCCAGCCCTGGATTGTTATTCTTACGGCAGCCGATACATCCCTAGATGTCCCGATGGATCAGTAGATGTCCCCATATCTCCCTAGACATCCATTCATTAATACCCCTTACCTCAGAGATTTACCCATATGTCCCGAAATGATCCAATCTATCCCCATGTATCCCATTCCCTCACAAATCCCGATGTATCCCCTTCTTTCTTTATACGTATGTATGTATATATATATACACATATCCTCCCTAATTATTTCTGCATATCCCTAGACATCCCTTTAACAGGACTCCGACCTTTTCCATGAAGCGCTGAACATCAGTGCTTCCGTGGCCCAAGCAACCTACGTGCAGGTTCCTTCGGTTTGGGATGTTGACTTACAGGGGGTTAATAGGGAATAAGGGAAGATATTACATGGGGACTATACGGTGAACCCTAAACCCTAAAGGGCTTATTTTTCTTTATTCCTTACGACCCCCAGTAAGTTAAGCTTTTTGGGTTTGGGGTTCCGGGATCGGATTCTAGACCTTGAACACTAGGCACGAGTGTTACTGCTGCTACAAAAACCTGCATGACCTTGATATGGGTTTAGGGTTTAGGATTCAGGGTTACCATAACTTCATACTTCCCACTCCTGCAATGTTATTGCTATCCAGGGTATGCGTATCTGTAATTTTTTGAGATTGAACACCATTTTCTTGCTAAGAAAAGTAGTTTTTTGGAGATCCAGCTGGCTATAATACGTAACAAATTATTCTCAATTCCTGCAAGTCTATCTATCATGCACGAAACCTATATGAGCCCTGGACTAAATTGGTAGTATCTATCCCTGAATAGATTCCCCCAACAACCCTATAAATCCCCCTCAACCTAAATTTAGTCCGTAGCTCATATCCAACACCCTAAACCCCGTGGTTGTAGTCAACTACGATCTCCAGATCCTTCTGCAACCGTAGACTCCCCCTCAAGTAAATAGAATATGGCTTCGGGTGTACTATAATACGATCCCCATATACACCATATTCTATCTACTTAAGGGGGACTAAAGAGACTCTCGGATGACATGGATAAGCAGGGCTGTTAAATGGCTTTGTAGGGATAAGTTGTATCTTAAGACCCCCCCCGACCAACAAAGCAGGGTTTGTTGCTTAGAAATCTTTTGTTCTCATCTTCATTTACATAAGTTGACACCCTACTTTGTATACGGAATTTCTCGAAATCTTGGGACCCCTTCACGCGATTTTTAGTGTTTCGAAAGCAGAAGGAGGTCCCTTGGTCCGTGTCTCAGCACCCTGTAAAATGGATGCATGGCAGACGCTAATGTTGGCACGTCTCAATAGGGATGCATAGCTGATTTTATGGGCAGGGTGTGCCGATGACATTGGACATGTTTGATGTCTTGCTTATCTTGTCCAGCTGCTGAATTCCCGTTGAGAAACCGTGACCTTGAACTCGAAACCCAAAACCTAAGCTCGGAAAGCCATGACCTCTTGTCCGTCACCTCATGCCTGTAAACTCGAAGACCCAAAACCCTAAACCCAAAACACAGCAACTAGCCCTGATGAGGATGCACTTGGCTACTCCCTGCTTGCTGCTCCTGCCCTTCTGGAAATTCGGGACTACGCAGAAAAGCAGGTGAGCAAGGGACTGCTAAACTGGGTTGCTGCTGAGGAATTTAAATTAAGTTGCCACAATATGGGCAGATAGTAAGTCACTGGGTTTCCTTACTATTGTACCTTAACTTAAGCTCTTTAACAGCAACCCAGGCAAGGGACCGCTAAAGCGTCGGGGCGGGGGGCACTGCGTAAGTATTAAAAAAGCCGTTGTAAGCCAGAAAGTAACCGCGGTCATCCCCATTATCAACCTGCTTACCACGTTCTCCTAATCGTCAAGCAATAGAGATGGATGACAGAGAGTGTAGCTTCCCTAGATAGGGGACACCAAGCTAGGTCCCCATGCATTATACTCCTTCTTCTGGGAATTCTATAAAATGGTACCCCATTTTTGGGAAACCCTAAACCCTGAATCCTATATATCCTTATATAACCTTATTAAACCCCTGTATCCCCCTTTAAAGTTACCCCTAACTTTGGGAAACCCCAAGATATCAGGGCGCACCCTACCCAAATCGTACATGAGCTGTAGTCTAAATTTCTTAAAGGGAGATATATACCCAGACCCCCTAAAGGATCCAAAAGATGGAACCCCGCCAATATGAACCCATTACTACATTGGAGAAACTAGAGGGTTATTAGGGGGTTTCGTTTTTTTGGATCCTTTAGGGGGTCTGGGTAGGGTCTAGGGTTAAGGGTCTCAACTCCTTAAAATAGGTGTTATGAAGAGGGATACTGGGAGTTTAGACTGTAGCTCGTAGCTTTCCTAGAAGGCAGCACGGTAGAATCATTGCATCGTTTATTTCTACCAAGGAGTCTTGCCAACAAAAGACGGGAGAGTAAAGTCTATTATCCCCGGATTTTTCTTCAGACTATCAGAAGAACGTAGCTTTCTTTGGGTTCCGGCTGAGATTGCTGCAAACCCAAATCTCAGGGACCTCACCCCAAAACGTAAACCGTTTAATCCCAAAACCTAAACCTTCAACCCTAACCTTTACCCCTCAAACTTTAACCCCACACCCCTTGCAGCTCAGACTGAGGAACCTACATGGGCTGCAGACTAAACTCCTTAAAGGGAGGTTATTTCGGGAATTGTATAGGGCTTAGGGTTTAGGATTCAAGGTTTAGGGCTTAGAGGATATATAGGGGCCTATTATAGGGTAATTTTGAAGGGGGTACTAGGAGTTTAGACTATAGCTCACACGTTGCGGCCGGCCCAAGCTCTAGTTGCCCCAAATTGGTCCAATGTTCATGGAAACTAGCACTTATGAATTGTGGAAAACAATTGGGTTTTTAGGGCACAAGGCAAAAGAACTCGTATATAAGGAGTCCAGGCTTCGGGGCCCATAGCGCCAACCTTCGAATCTACCCGGCTCTAGGAACCGAAATCCGTAAAACCCAAACCCTAAGCCCTAAGCGCTAAACCCTAGATCCTACCCTTACTTGAATAGTTCCAACTGGAAGGCCTTGGAATTATTGAGTTATGGATGGCTGTTTTAATTTGAACCGTTTTTATCCCCTATGGGGTTACGTAGGGATAATGGAAACGAAAATGGAAACTACTATACTGGGGTTATATAGGGATAATGGAAAAGAAAATGGAAACCCTTTGGCATAAATGAGCAATCGCAGACTGAACATAGAAGTAAACATGTCAACAGATGTATCCAGCACTCCTGGGCAAGCAAACCATGTCTTGCCGCCCTTGTTACCATCAGAAACTCTACAGTTACGATGGTGACCTTCAAGACAATTGGTGCTTGTTTTACTTCTAGGGTTGTTGATCTTGTGATTCTTACGATTTTACCATTCTGACGTCTGAGGTTCACAGCGAATTTGCTGTCGCCCGTACTGGGATCGATTATGGCACTTACCCTAAGGCAAAACCTTAGTTTGTGCGATTTGGTAGTTCCCCCTCAATAGAGGGACCCCAATATAGACCCCAACATATTTGAATCCTTATTGCTGGGACCCCCAAAATGGTACCCCCCTAATTTGGGAAACCCCCATTTACGTCAGTCTTTGAAGCAGGCGGCGGGGAAAGTTCCGCAGCTCTCTCTGCGGGTGATCTCAGACACAATGATTGTGCCGCTCCTTCTGGGGCTGCAGGCACGAGGTGCGGTTTACGGTGTGTGTGTGTGTGTTTAGGGAT
>CAJNIZ010042850.1:31863-46726 GCA_905231905.1 Symbiodinium pilosum
GGGTTTCATCGATACTTGGAACAGCTGCTCTTTGAATGAATGCTCGGACTTGAGATGCTGAACCCTAAACCCTAAACCTTAAACCCTAAACCCTAAACCCTAAACCCTAACCCTAAACCCTAAAGTTCCTTACCAGCAACCCATCGTTCAACCCCCTGAGCTCAGGCTCTGTGGGGATCGGCAATGGCACTGTGGGAATGCAGGGGACAGCGCGGCAGATTCTCAAAACGGAGGCAACTGGTAGGGTTTAGGGTTTAGACATGTTCAAGGGCATCTACTTACCATTCAGGAACTGGGGCACTAAACCCAGGCGTTGTGGTTTGTACGTTTCTTTGTGGTTGAAACATGTGGGTGGCGGGCATTCTAATAATCCCGGATTTTACAAACCCTAAACCTTAAGTCCTGACTTCTAAACCTTAGACCCTAAATCCTACATTATCTTGATAATTCACCAAATATCAGAGGTTAAAACCGTTGGCCCCTGAAATTTGCCCTTTATCGTGCGGTCCCTAGATACCTACGATGCAACGTACATTTACCGGTAAGGGTCCCTAAATTCCCCTATGAAGGCTAAGGTTCTTGGGTTTAGGGTTGTTGAGGGCCCACATTTCCTAACCCAGGATGTATTTGAAGCAATTCTCCCTGTGCTCCCGGCTGAGAACAGCAGCAGGGAGTCAAGCAGTTACTGTACGAACCAAATTATTCACCCATGTTACGGTTCTAGAGTCCTTGTATAACATTGTATAGGGTACCTCGAAGAGACCTCAACATGATAGCGGGGATTATGAGGCTCCTGTATTTCCTGCAGACGCTGCCTATTTGGTAGGGAGTGGCAGAATAGAATGCAATGTAAGATTGTGGTTGGAGGGTCACAGGGGGACTTCGAAAGTATACTTTGCGTCTGTCCCCACTCATTTAACAGTTGGGTAATATTAGCAATATAGAATATATACATACATATATATATATACAGCCCTTCATATGACCCCTAAAATAGACTGTTACAGGGTGGTGGCACTACCCAAATAAAGCATACTCATCAAACCTGAAGGCTTTGGTTCTCCCTACTACTGGGAGGGTCAGGTGGACTTAGAAAGTAGGTTAATAACCTCTGTAACCCATGTAGTCACCCTGGTTATCCCCAAAATTAACCTACTTACTAAGTCCCCATGACCCTCCGACTACTGGGGTAGGTTTAAAAATATTTCTTAGCATTTGTTACCTTTTATCCTTATATACCCTTTATAAAGTCATAAAAAGTTAATCTATATAGGGCACCCAAACCTCCTCAAGACTGGGAGCTCCATATTGATTTCTATCCTCTGCTTTCTTATTCTGAGCCAACCACAGGCAGAACAGGTGTTTCTCAGAACTACCTCAGCCGCCCAAGAATCTCTAATGGGGACCCCCTCATCCTAAACCCTCACACTCAACAAGAGGAAGACAGTTCCGCGTGCAAAGGCAAAGTCAGCCCTAAACCCCGACTTGACAGGAGGAAGCTTCCACCTAGCGTCTCATAATTGAGTCGGAGTTGACCTGCGGTGCCTTCCGGGGGAAAGGAAAGCATGGATTTAGGGTTTAGGGTTCAGGGTTTAGGGGTTTAGGGTTCAGGGTTTAGGGTGTTTGTACCTTCGACTTTCTTTGCCCCTTTGCGCGTGTCATCGGGGCTCCAGCAACTTCAACCTCGTTTTGCCTCAATCGGAGCGGGGGTAAGTTGGGTGTGACACCCGAACCTCCGTTGGGCCCACAGCCCCGGTACCAAGCTGGGGGTACTAGCTCATTCTTCTCAGGCAAAGCACCCCTCGACGTCCCAAAAAGACACCTAAAACCTAAGACCTCCAAGTTACCAATAAGAGCAAGCCAAGAACCCCAACCCTGACCGTCTATATGAGGCCGTGCAGACTCACTTACGGTGGATCCAGCACCTGAAGCTGACAAATGGCTTCCTTGCACCAGAGGTCCGGAGCTTAATGTAGGATTTAGGGTTTAGGGTTAAGATACCAAACAAGGGTATATCATGAATGATACGGTTTCCTTATTATAGTAACTTAACTTAAGTTCCTTAACAGCAACCCAGATGGTGTTACGCAGGATTTAGAGTTCGCACTATAAACGAGGGTCCTGCAAACATACCTCGACATGATTGGTTTAAAGCCTAAACCGCAAACCCCTAGACCTCAAAATTATTCTCGCCCCTGCATTACATGGTGCTTAGTGGGCTGGGTTGCACGGAAACCCTTGGTTCCTCTTTTCTCGAGGGTCCTAGCTTTTTTGTAAAAAGCCGCGGTGGATACTAGAAAACATCCCACGTGACCCTAAGTATCCTATACCCCGGTAATTATGGTACCATACTATCCTAAAGTCATGCAGGATTTGTTGTATGAACCGTAGGTTCTACTTTGAGGAAGAAATGTATCATTGAGGATTCCCAGTAGGGAATGAGGGGATGGATGCCTATAGTAGTATCCCCCATCCTTTTAGACCTTACGAAGTACCAGGCAGCTAGGGAGCTGAGCCAAGATGCAGGGCTTTCGAGCTGAATTCATATGGCTTTCAAAGGTTCTTTCTCATGCTTCAGAAGGTTTACCCCCGCGGTTGGGGGCTTGGAGATTGGGCAGTAGGAGCAAGCAGGCTTGGAGGTTCCATTGTATTTACTTAGGGCTTAGGGTTTAGGGTTTAGGGTTCCACCTACAGCGCGAATGGTAGGATAGGTGCTCAATGAGATTATGGTTTTGAGAGGTCCCTTTCAAGGATCGTTTCGTTTGCGAGGACTGCGAATGTAGCACATAGCGTAGAAATCTGAATATTGACCAATATCATGGTCCTAGATTCCTTGTATAGGTAAGGTATAGGGTACCTCGAATAGACTTCAACATGATATTGATAGTTATTCAGGCCTGTTCATTGCGTTCTATTGTTTACACAACATTCCTGACATGGACTGCTTCAATGGGGAGATCTTTAGAGATCAAAAAGTTTTAGGCTTCAGGGTTAGGGTCAGGGGGACTTAGTAAGTAGGTTAAGTATTGGGAAAATTAGTACCTGGGTTATAAGGTTTCTTAAACCTACTTACTAAATCCCCATGACCCTACAAGTGTATTTTGAGCTGAAAGCCGCAGTTGGGTCAGACATTGCGGATGCAATCTACTGGCTTGCGGTTGAGGAATGTAACTTAAGTTGCTATATTGGGGAGGCCTGATTATGTACCATATGTACCCACCATGGTAACTTAATTTAACTTCCTGAACAGCAACCCAGTCTATGGAACTTCTGCCACAGGGCTTGATTTGGGGTTATTTTGGATTATATTCTAACTCCTTAAAGGGGGTTATATAGGGGATTATCTAGGGTTTGGGGCTTAGAATCTAAAGGGGGTTGGATAGGGGAAAATACAGGGGATTATTGTAGGGCTTATGAAGGGGGATACTAGGAGTGTAGACGATGGCTTGTTTGGGAAAGCTTGTATGTACCTTATGGAGCTTTACATTGAAAATTGACAGGTATATTGGAGGCACTAGATGGCTTTTGGGTGTTTTTGAATGAACCATTTACTAAGTTCTTCTGACTCTCCAAGTAAGGGCATCTAGTATCAGGTATTTGGGAAGGCTTCCAGTTGAGAAAATCCACTGCTCGGCCAATACCTGGGTTGCTGTTAGGGAATTTAAACTTAGCCACCAAAACAAGGAAACTCCTTTATTTACTGCATGCCCATACTATGGTAACTTGAATTAGACTCCTTGACAGCAACCCACAAGCATGCATCATTTTCCACAAAGCCTCTCCCGGTGTGCAAATGAGCTACAGCCTAAACTTTTGAAAGGGTGGTATATGGGGGATTATATAGGGGACTCCTATAGGCCTTATTAAGGGGTGGTATTTAGGCGACAGCTCAAATGGTCTTTGGGGATTCGGGGAAATCCTAAACCCTCGAACCCTACTTGGAGGGTCAGGGGGATTTAGTAGATAGGTGAATAATGGGGCAACTAAGGTTACTACTATATGGGTTACAGGGGTTTCTGACCTATTTACTAAGTCCTCCTGACCCTCCAAGTTAACCCTGAAACCCTAAACATTCAATCCCGAAACCCTGGGATTATGGGGGACCCTAAACCCTAAACCCTATTTGTTGAAGCTCTCGTCTCATCCCTACGCACAGCATTCTCTTCTTTACGCTCAACCTTCCTTGGAGGGTCAGGGGCAGTAAGGAAGTAGATTAGCAAGGGTTCAGGGGTTAAGGGTTTAGGGCCCTATAAGCCACAGATTTTCCTCAGTTCCCACTTACTGAGTCCTCATGACAATCCACCTTAAACCAAAAACCCTAAACCCTCAGCCAAGTACAGAGTAAACCCAGCGACGCTTCGTCCCCTTAGTACCTGAGTGGATATTCTTTATTTAACCTTTTGGGTATGTGTATATATATATACCTTCCCCCAAACTAACGTGGAACCGCATATAGACTTCATTTAAATGGGCAGTTGTCCATATAAGGCCCCTTTTCAGGTTCCATGTTAGTTTAGCGAGGGCAATCCTATTGAACTAAAAGGTAAACTTTTTGGGGCCAGCAACTAGGCCCTTCTTATCCAAAATCTCCCCAGTATGCCATGATGATCAGATGTTCAACTTGAAGCCCACGGTTTCGGGTTTAGGGGTTAGGGTTTAGGGTTTAGGGGGGTCAGGGGGGCTTCGCTTGTAGGTTACTGATCGCTTACTAGGTCCTCTGACCCTCCAAGCAAACTGTCTAAATTATAGCGACCGCGCCCGACCTGACCTGAAATGGTGGTTTGTATAGAAAATAGTCCCATAGTGGCCTAATTCGACGAGTCTCTGAAATGAACCCTAAACTTTAATCTTGAACCCTAAACCTAAACTCGCAAGCCTAAACTCTAAACCTAAACCCTAATCTCTAACCTGTAATCCCTAAACCCTAAACCCCTCCTGCCAGGTCTGGGATTACTCACACGTGTGCAAGCTCGTGGCAACTGGCAGGCAGCTCATTCCGCGCCTCTCCAAATGGGGTTGCCCAAACTTCTTTAGAGTTTGGGGTTTCGGGTTTAGGGTTTGGAGTTTCCCTGCAATAAGGATTGAATTGCTTTGGGGTTTGTAGTGGGGGGCTCGACCCTTTAGTTGGGAAATTGCCACATCTGGGCAACATCTGGGCCACATCTGGTTACTTGAAGGATCAGGGGAAATAGCAAGCATGCTTCTACTCCCTAGAAGCAATAGTAACCCCGGCACCATAAACCCTAAACCCTAAACCCTTTACCCAGTATAGGCTTATTTATGGGTTTAGGGTTATTGCTAAGTCCCCTGACCCAGAAGGAGAGGTGGTTTAGGCTTTAGGGTACGCTGCCAAGCTTCTAGCACTGACTGTCAATTGGCCATCTAGGGGTTTCCTTGGATTAGGGCACCTTGTTCAGGCATCCGTACAATCAGCGCTGTACTGCTTTGGGTCTTATATGGGCGCCCCCTATTTCTGCAAACCCGCATATCTTGACATCGGGTCTCCTGGTATCTACGCCAGAACCATGAGATTGTTGGACAAGGCCAAGAAAGGGATCTGCGGTCACCCGCAAATTCTGGTACGTCTCATTGTCAGTGAAACACAAATACCAGCCTTAAAATCGCCCTTGCTTCAAGTGGAGTTGGGAGGTGAATACAGTGGGTGTATATTGGGATTGTATGCAGTAAGTAACCTGAGGTTTAGGAACTGGGTGCTGCTGAAAATTAGAGATGGTGTTTAGGGTGGCTTCTGGGAATAAGGATGACAATCTTTTTTCGGTGTCTACGTTGGGGCCTCCTTGTTTATGGGAATTACGAAAACTACGCTTAGCCTGGTGCCTCGTAGAGAGCGAAGGAATCAGCCCCTGTATCTCTGCAATTGTCCCTATAAGTCATTCCCGCATTCCCCACTAAGCACCCTAAACGATGAGTTCTTCAGTAGTTTCCACGTTCGTTTCCATTCCCCCATGCCCTACTCAGCATTACAAACAGTTGTTCTGGTTTATGGCCAGGGCCGCAATCTTTCGAACGTCCTGCAAACTGATGTGCAGCACTTGCCTGCTAAACGGCCGACCCCTACGCCGCATGAAAACAAGAAAGAAAGTGCACCTCTAGCACAAATTCTTGATATGCCAAGTCTTGCATGATTATGGTATGCTATGCTGCTATGGTACCCAAATTCCCAAAGAATAAGGCCCTTGTTGTCATGCAGGATATTTGGCATCGCCCATAGGTTCCATGTCACCCTTGAGAACCATGGCAGGCCAATCTGTGACTTTATGTTCATGCTGTCGGCCTTGTCCTCAGATTGTTTTATGAGGGTTTAGGGTTTAAAGGCTTAGGGCTTAGGGTTTAGTAGTGCATTGTAGGGAATGAGGCAATGGGACATGGTACCATTACAAGATTTAATGTAGTACAGGAGGCTGCAGTGGGTAATGCCATTTAATGCAACTTCACCCCCGCCTTGACATTAAAACCTCCATTATTGATTTCTGCCCCTCCAATACGTAAGGTTTCATCTAGTGTAAAGTCAAGCTTTGGCGGTGGGCGTGGATTGTTTTTGCAAACGCTTACGCCTCTACATCAGGACCTGGAATCAATCTGCCCAGACGGACCGAAACTTACGGGACCAGCAGGGCTGAGGGTGGAGATTAGGCTTATAGGCTTACAGGGTCGCTTACTTCCAGAACGGAAGAGCAGATGTTATAGTTCTAGGCACCCTCAATGTGGATTTCTCAAAACAGCTGACCCGTGAGGTATAGATATACATATATATGTATGGATTATTGAGGGATTTGAGGGCCCCCAGAAGGATGACACAAGAACTGCTTTGACAACTCTCAAATATTTTCCTTTAAGTAGTTACCCTCTAGCAAAACATTTAAATCTAAAGGACAGAAGCCTTTGAAGGGCCCTTTTGGGGCTTCCAACCTAAACCCTAAACCCTAAACATTGGGTACAAGTTGGACAGGTTGCCGTTTGCAAGTTAAACCGCACTTCGGGTTTACGTTTCAGGGTTTATTGATTTAGGGCTTAGGGTTTGGGGTTCAGGGGTTAGGGTTCAGGGATTTAGGGTTTAGGGGTTTTGGGTTTGGGGATTTAGGGACCTGGGCTCACATAAGGGAAGACAGGAGCAAAGGGCTGTAGTTGGAGGTTCAGCGGGCCTAGCAATCCGGTTAATGGGGACAATTGGATTATTATGTGCCTTGTATGGTCACCGGTATAGTTACTAAGCCCCCCTGACCCTCCATGGTAGATCTTTCGAGGCAATAATTTCCAAAGACATGCGCTACCGCTGTGTCATCGCAGGAAATACTTGTGGATGGTAAGGAATTCTTTTGACATATGTGGGATACCAACTTCCTTTATCATGACCTAAGGAATGTCCGAGATGAGAAAGCATCGGAAAGCTTTCGCTGCCTTTGAGGGTCTAAGGTTTATAGTCCCCCTTACGTAGATAGAATATGGGATATATGCGGATCTTATTATAATGTACTCATACCCAAAGCCATATTCTGTCTACTTCAGGGGCACTATAAAGTTTAGGGCTGCCTAACATCTTGAAGGGTCAGAGTTTAGGGTGTAGGGTTTAGGGGGACGTAGCAAGATTGTCAATAATAGGGACAACTAGGCCCATTATGTTGCTTATACGGATAATTAATTAAGCTACCGACTAAGTCCGCCTGACCTTAATGCCCTAAATCCTATGAATCTTTTTTTATATGCATCCCTAGATGTACCTATATGTTCCTAGATATCCCCGCTATATCCCTATATACCATGGCTCGTTTGAGAAGTCCCCAAAGCCGACTCACTACTTGGAGGTTCAGGGAAACTTACTAAGTAGGTTCGTAAAGCCAATAACCCATGTAGTAACCCTGCTGATCCCCATCATCAACCCACTTACTAAGTTCCCCTGACCCTCAGTGCAAGGTTGTGCACCACGTCGACAACATATCAGTGCCTGGGTTGCTGTTAAGGAACTTAAATAGAGTAAAAATAGTGGGGGAACCCTATAATTTATTTTTTATCCCCATTATGGTAACTCTAAACCCTACACCCTATATATAAGTACATATATATATGTACTTATATATATACCCATTATCTCTATATATACATATATATATATATTGTCATGTATATATACACATCCATTGTAGTAATGTAATTTAGGTTCCTTAACAGCAACCCAGGTGCAGCAGTACGCGCGACAGGGCATGACCAGGAGCTGGTGTTGAAAGATCTTCCTTCAGGGCGTAGGGTTTAGGGCTTTCAGTGTTTTTATGGTTTTTAGGATTTTTAGTGTTTCTAGTGGATTTAGTGTGTTTAGGGTTTTAGTGTGTTTAGTGGCCTTAAGGTGTTTAGGGTTGCTAGGGTTTTTAGGGTTCAGGGCTTAGGGTTGAAAGTCTTAGGGTTCAGGAGCGTTAGTTATAACATAACCCCGACAGATACCCCAATATGACCCTATATACCCCTACATATACCCCCCAATATAACATATAAAAGTATATAGCGGCCCCTAATGAGCTATAGTCTAGATTCCTGAAAGGGGATAGGGCAGTATGGTTATTAAGGTGAATACTAGGAGTGTAGATTATAGTTCACATAATCCCCCAGAAAATATCATTTTCCGCTGTCTTTCCACTCGTTCCTTCGCCAGTGACAGCCAGCAAGGAAATTGGTTCTTAGTATTCATATTAGTATTAATATGAATAGTAGTATTCATATTATTATGATTAAAAAAATATCTGCTCAGGTTGTACGGTTTCAGGTTTGGTCTAACTCAAGTTGGGTCAGCGAGTGCACGAAGATTGTGCCGTACACAAGTCGCATCTGTTCCATGAAGGAAGACCTCAAGAGAGTAGAGATCGCGCCTGAACAGTCGACCACAGTCCATGGTATTGGTCCCATTTAGCCGAAACTTAGCCTTTAACCCTGAATTGTTCAGGGCTGTCGCTCTATAGTGGTGGCAGACATTGTCTGCAGTTTAGCGGAACCCCGGATGGTTATCAGGAGGCGAGGAAGCCAGTAGGCTGCAAAACCCTGAAGCTTCAAGCCGGCAACCTATTACACGCAAACCCGAACATGGTACAAATGCGATTCTCGCCACTTGAAGGCTCAGGGTACTTAGTAAGTCGGTTCTAAAGTTTTACATGGCTCTACAAGTAATCGGGGTTAGTCTGCTTCTAACCCCCATATAGCCTGCTCGCCAAGTCCTCCTGGCATCTAAGTTTTGCTACGGCTGACACAGCTGAACCCCAGATGCTTGCAGGACTATGTCATGTAGGATTCTTTAACATGGTTGCGGCAGAGCGTACGTAGAGCTTCTCACGAGTACTTGTGAGTGAAAACATGGCTTGATCTGCCCAAGCATGGTCCCCTGCATAACTGCGCCGCCCATGTTTAACCAGCCGCTAGGTTCTATCACCAAGACGGGTACGCGTTTTTTGCAACGTCTTTTGTTTACAGAATTTGGCAGCCTTTGCTGATGTGGACAGTGTTCCCCCTAAACCTTCAATCCAAAAGCCTTAAACCCTAATCCCTGAACCTTAATCCCTTAACCCATCTTAACCCCAATCCCTATTCCCTAGACCCTAAAGCCCAATCCCTATTCCCTAAACCTTAAACCCTAATCCCTAAATCTTATTGACTACACTCCCCCAAACTAACCTGGAAACTCATATGGCCCCCTTTTAGAAGGACTGTAGTCTTTACAGGGCCCTTTTTGGGTTTCCATGTTAGTTTCCGGGAGTGTAAATTCACCCCCGAAAGTTGAAGGACTCAAGGTGGCATCGACCTGCTGGCCAAGCTCCTGAAGTTGGCCCCAAGGCGCTGGACGTTGTGAATGCCAGAAGGATACCTACTGTTGATGGATGAAATCTTGCACCACCTAGGGGCCCTAAAGTACTGTAATTCCTAGGATTTTAAGGACTTCAGGTGGTGCAAGATTTCCTCCATCAACAGTACCTTTAGGTGCTTGGGTTTAGGGCTTAGGTTTTGGGGTTTAGGTTTTAGGGTTTAGTTTTTAGGGTTTAGGTTTTAGGGTTTAGGTGTTAGGGTTTAGGTTTTAGGGTCTTAGCGTTGAGGAATATTATCCCAATCATAAAGAATCAAACGGAAAATGAAATCGAAACCAGGCTTACATAGGGGTTGGGGCTGAATAAGTAGGTTTCAGGGACCCTTTAGAGGGGTTTTGGGGATGTGTGGAGATATAAGTGGACGCATAGGATAAGTACACTTGGCTTCTGGATATATGGGGTTATAGGGTGGGATGCAAACAGAAAGCGGCAGCTACTATTTAGAGTTCGGGGTTTAGAGATATGATCCCAAAACAGGAGAACAAAACAGAATTTCAAGAGAAGGCCGAGTTTACATAGGTGTTATAGAAATTTGACGCTAAGTTTCGCAGCCACAGCAGGCGGGGGGGAGGGGGGGTGCACACAGGGCCACAAGAACCAGGCCCCGGGACAGGAAATGTAGAACTATTAATGATAGGATTTAGGCTTTAGAGCTTTGGGTTTAGGATGTAGGAGAAGACCATAGCGACTATCACTCTGTCACTACTACTGCATTTCTGCTGCTACTACTATGGTGCCGAACACCACACCACAACAACTGCAAGGATACTGTTGATACTAGCAAGCCTGCATGACCTGAGTACCCCATGAGACCATACTTCCCATGGTACAAGGTCCTCAGGGCCCGCAGGATTTTTTATATCCATGGTATCAGTCATCATCCTCATTCCGCAAATGTCGGATCTCTTAACATGGCCTTGTCAGAGGCATTTCGTAGAACTGCCGAACGCGCCGTGGATGAAAGAGCTTTACGCTGCCTGGCCTTCAAAAGAAAGTCATCCGTAATCGTGGTAGTAAAAATAATACTAGCAATGGATAGTAATAGTCATAGTCCTGAAGTATTAACAATAATGGCAGTAGTAGTCGTCGTCGTGGTGGTAGTAATGGTAATTTTGGGACCTTTGGGGTGTCCAGGGGATCAGGTTGGAGGCCGCTCCCTACATTAATATGGAACCCCAAAAAATCAGGTGCCAGAAAGATTGAACCCTAAACCCTACACCCTAGACCCTACTGTTCTTCAAAAGGGGTCCATGCGTAGATGAGCTGCTTAAGGCTTAAAGAAAGGGATGGGTCCGCTTGATTTCATGGGTTTAGGGTTATACTCCCCCTTAAGTAGAAAGAATATGGCTTTGGATATGTCATAATAAGATCCCCACATATCCCATATTCTATCTACTTCATGGGGACTGTAAGGGTTAGGGAGTATTGTGGTGTGTCCCCGAAGAGGCCTAGACGCATGATGCTAGGGCGGATTTGGGGATATGCAGGCGCCAATAACTTGGAGGGTCAACAGGACTCAGTAAGTAAACTGCGAACCCCTGGAAGCCACAGAATAGCCCCAGCTATTCCCATCTCCAACCTGCGAACCCTAAGCTCTACACCCTGGACCAACCTGCTTACTGGGTGCCCATGACCATCCAAGTACACACCATTGGATCCCTATATACACCCAGCTTCCACATTTGACAGTCCATTTCCTCCTTCATTTCACCATATTTAAGATACTTGCCAAGTCCTCCTGACACTATACCCTAAATCATCTGGTAGTTTCCATGTTCTTCTTCATTCCTCCATGACTCACTCCTTCTGGGGACTTAGCAAGTAGGTCAAGGATCCCTTATAAACTAAACAACCCGAGTTCTCCACATTTTTCGCTTACTGACCTAGTTCCGCTAACCTTAACCCCAAGCCCTAAACATGGCCAATGATATATGAGCCATAGACTAAACTCCGAGTGTCCCCCTTAATAACTCCTAAAATAGCCCCCTAAATAATAGATTATAGAACCCCCTTTAAGGAGTCTAGACTCTAGATCATATGGTAGTTTTGGTGTCTTCCCATTCCTTCCTCCCTTGGCCCTCCGAATAAGCGCGCAGAGGAAGAACATTATATGACAACCTATACGAATAGAGTTTCCATGTTATGTTCCATTTGCTTTTCCGTCTGGTGCTTCATTATTGGCAACCTGTTAAATCTGCACCTCCCAGATCCCAAATAGCTCTACATGCCCCCATACCACTACATACCCCCCAGCTTGTACGTGTACACCACTATATACCCTAGAGTCTTACAACAAACTAGTAGTTTCCATTTTCTTTTCCATTACTCTTATATACCTCCATATATCCCTATATGGCCCTGCCCGAAGCCCTAAACCCTAAATCCTAGACCCTAAACCCTACACCCTGTTGTAGGCCCTCATTAAACCCTAAATAGCATTGTAATCCCTCCTTGCACCAAGGAGAAGTATGGGACTGCTCGAAACATCCTAGAGGCAGCAGCCCAGGCGACGGGCCTCAAGTGGAATTTTCGAGGCCTGGGGCATGGGCGTTGGGGCTCAGCGGTTTAGGGTTTAGGGTTTTAAGGTTCAGGTTTAGGGTTTAGGGGTCTGGGGTTTAGGATGTAAGGTTTTGGAGACCCCCTGGTTTAGGGTTTAGGAGGAGACCCAAGAGAATAGGGTTTAGGGGCTAGGGTTAGGGTAGATCCCTATGTAGACCCGTAATGATCCCAGTATAGTTCAGATGTAACTCCCCATGTGGCTCGAAGGATCTAATTTTTAGATCCCTTGGGGGGTCTGGGTCTGGGCCTGAAGAGAGTTCCGGCTTTTTCAGGGATGGGGATGTATGGAGGGTTAAATTAGGATCATATATGGGTGGTTGTCAAGATTATGATCCCTTTTTGGGTACCCTAGATATTAGGTGCCGTATTATAATAGGGATCCAAAAGGACCATATTTTGACAACCACCCATATGGTACTCCCCACCGTTATTGTTCTAGAAGAGTAGGGGCTTCCGCGTGCTGGGGGGTTGTGGTTGTATTTCAAGCTGTTCGGGTCAAGGGTGTTTAGAGCTTTCACAACGGAAAGTGCCTATGCCAAGGTTGTAGTTGTGGGGCAATGCAAGATTTCCGGTTGTCAGTGTATTGGCATCATTTCAATCGATGAAGCACTTCTACGCATTGTGGCTCAGATTACTGCATTCATGATGACAATTACGACGATGTCTTGCCGTATCAAGCTTGCATTATGTTGGTTGTTGATGTAGTCGGGGCCGGGCAGTTGAAGGCACAGGGCGGTGCATGTATGGGTCGTAGACATTGGGGCTTCCCAAAATTAGGGGCACCTTTTTGGGGGGCTCCCAATAATAAGGATTATGACATTTTGGGGTCTACATTAGGGTCACTTTTTTAGGGGGAAAGTACCAAATCATCGTGGGCAGTTACTGGGTCAACTTTGTGAGGCATGTCCCAAAGCAGCGTCAGATGTGTATAGACCTTCATATAATATAGGGGCCTAAAGAATTTCCAATTACATGGTTCCATATTCCTTGCATATTTATAGTATATGGTACCCCAAATGGACCCTAAACCCTAAACCCTAGACCCTAGACCCTAAACCCCATGACTTTTGTCCGCTTTTACCTCAAATGGACCTCAAAATGATATTGGTAATTATTTAGGCGCCTGTAGTACCTGCCCACCAGCTTTTTCGCGCCCCTAAATGTTGAGAAGCCAAAGTCGCAGCTTCCAAACATATCCTTCATATAATCGTTCATAGGGACCCCTAAACCCTAAACTCTAAACCCTAAACTCTAAAACCGAAACTCTAACCTTAATCTCTAAACCCTAAACCCTGCTCAAACTTAATTGGAGTCCCCATGCATCCTGAGGGTTCCTCAAAAGCGGTTTAGGGCTCCCTCCCTTCTGAGAGGCTCCCAAACTTGCAGGGTTTAGGTGTTTAGGGTTTTGGGTCTTGGGGTTTCGGGGTTTAGGGTTAAGGTGTTTGGGGGTTAGGGGTTTAGGTGTTTAGGGGTTAAGGGTTTAGGGTTCTTATTGGAAGAAGGGAAGTATCCCTAAGGTGGATACTAAAGATCCTGAATGGCATTAAGTAGCCTATACCTGGGAAATTCTTGTATTATAGTATGAAAGTATACTACCCTCGGTGCAGGACTGGTAGTAGCAATTCTATCATCATAATTACCCATGTACACCCCCACTGGAGGGTCAGGGGGCCTTGTGAGTAGAAACTTACGAGGATCTCTAGGGGTATTGCTTGGCTTATAGGGCTTACTAGTACACTTACTACATCCCTTTCACGCTAAGCCCTGAAAGCCCACTTCCCTCAAGTACTGCAATGCTTTTTGGTTCCACCCCCTAAACCCTAAACCCCAAACCCTAGAAACAAAAAAACAAGGACCAGTTAGTCATGGAGTGCTTGCTAGGCCCTATCTTCACAGCCGAGTGGTTTGGACCGAGGGACACATGGGTGCTGGAAGTGGAGGCCAGTTGCAGAGATGTGGGTGTATTCAATTCTTAGGGGTACTTGGAAATAACTTTTACCGTTTCTTATTACAAACCTAAGGAATAGCAAAAATCATAATTTTTGCTGTGGTTCCAAGTTTACCATAGAATTGGGTACTTGGAGGGTCAGGGTGATTTACTAAGGAGGTTAACCCTGGATATAATTGAAGTTATCATATCACTTATAGGCGTGATTACGCTGACCCTCCAAGTCTCAACTATGGGGTTGGCTTAGTTGTGGGGTATATTCAAATGGGCATCGAGCATGGTTGAACCTGTAGGGTTACACCCCTAAACCCTAAACCCTAAACCCCCTAGGGTTGTACCTCTAGGTTTAAAAATACTTGCGACGAAGGAATTGCCTCGCTTCAGAGTGGGAGCCAGATTGTAAAGGGACTTTACTGGGAACCCCAAATAGGGAACCCCAAGAATATAGTAGGAACATAATAGAATGTAAGAACCCTGGTAGGTATATTCCCATTAT
>CAJNIZ010042850.1:47375-60425 GCA_905231905.1 Symbiodinium pilosum
ACAGGGCCTTGCTCGAGTTTGGGGTTTACGGGTTTGGGGTTTAGGGGTTGGGGGTTTGGCGTTCAGGGTGTCGAGTTTCGGGTTTGGGGTTTAGGGTCAAGAGTGGTTTCTTAACAAAGGGAGCCTTAGATACATGTGAGTTTCCCCACATGATGGGCTTTTTGGGGTTCAACTCAGTTTAAGGCGGATTCTAGAGTTCCACCTGAGGATCATACAGGAACCATTACTTTGAAACTACCATAAGAAGGAGTCTCGGACTTATCTGGGTTGGGAGCCGATGTGGGAGCTCGTTGCAGATAAGATGAGCCTCCATCATTGAACTTCACTTGGAGGTGCAAGGGTATTTATACCATAAACCCTAAACCCCAACCTGTACGTAATTAGATTCCAGTCATCATCCTCCAAGTCCTCTAAAAGGCTACAACAGGTCGAAAGTTACGATTATACGTAGATCATAAGTACACATGCAATTCCAAGCAAGCGTGCATCGTGGGTTGACCTGAGGTCCTGCCCGTTTCCGCTCCTCTACCAAGGGCATCTTGGCCAAAATTCGAGCTTTCTCAACATAGAGGGCTTGTCTGGACCCCAGGGATAAAAGTGTAATACAAGGGGGTTCTGGGGGTCCTATGAAAGATATCAATGGGCTAATGCAGAGACTTCCATGTGGGCGAGAATGTGTCTGTTAAGCTATGGATTCTGCTTGGCATGGCATCTGGGACAGTTCGCATCCTGAGAACAATGCGGTTTAGGATTACCGGCAATTTACAGTCACGTCAAATCCTGATGGAAGATCATTTTGCTGAGTCAAGTGCTCTACCGTCGTATTAGAGTTTCCGAAAATAGTGCAGGTCTCCGCGAGGTTTCTCCCAGCTTGTCCACATTCAGTCAGCCACTGTCGCATACTCGCTGCACTGAAGGGCACTCAATGGAGCAATACTGTATAGATAAGATACTGTCGTCCCCAATATAGGGTAGGGCTGAATCCACCTTGGAATTATGTATTTTGCGTGAAGGTCTAATCTTACTGGCTACGACCAAGACAAATACATAGCTCAACTATGACCCTGTAAGCCTGAACCCTGAACCCTACAGTTGATGGCAAAACTCCTGCATGACCTTCTATACCTAAACCTCGGCAAGTATGGTATAGGGTTCAGTTTGTGGGGATGATAGTATACTCAAGATCATGCAGGATTCTGTCTGTCTCTAAACCCTTTAAACCCTAAAGCTTAAACCCTAAACCCCCAAAGTATGGCCCATGCAGGATTTTGGCTTTCAGAAGTAATGCCGTAAAGCCTGAACCTCAAACCCCAAACCAAGTCCTAGACCCTACTCCCTAAACCCAAAACCTTAAATGCTAAACCCCAAACCTTACAGCGTAAACCCAGAACCTTAAACCCTAAACCTTACACCCAAAACCCTCAACCTCAAACCCTAAAGCTTAAATCCTAAACCTTAAACCCAAAACCTTAAACCCTAAGCCTTAAACCCTAAAACCCTAAAACTTCGACCCAGGAACGAGCCAAGTGACCCGAACTTTGAGCAGACCCCTCATGAGCAGGCCACCGGGCTGAAGGACCTTGTGGGCTAGAATAGGGTTTAGGGGGGTTTAGGGAGTTTAGGGTTTAGGGGGCTTAGGGTTTAGGGGGTTTAAGGGGTCTAGGGTTTAGGGGGGTTTAGGGTTTAGGATGGGGGCCTGAAGAATAAAGTGCAACGAAGCGACCGCGAAATGGAAGCTGGGTGTATGTAGAGGTAAGTTAGGGTAGAGGTAAGTTAGGGATTGTGCTGATGTCCTTTAGAGTAGGGCTTTAGCGGATATTTCACCATCGTTATATAAGATTTCGAGGGCACAGAACTGGTAGGTATTCATTCTTCTACAGCAGGATAAGAACCTACGTCTAGAAACATTACATAGGGTTTAGGGTTTCGAGTCTTTCAAAATTATGTGTTCCTTTCAAAAGCCGCATTTTTTTCAAGGCGACACAGTTGAAAGCCCTTGATACAGATTGCGTCCCTGGGGTCCTCAAAGTGGAGAACTTGCCCGCGAAGAGGATGACCTCAATTCAGTGTACCCGCATCAAGCACCCGAGGTTACGACCAGAGTCCAAACCACCCCCATTCAATGTTGGGTCTAGATTGCCCTGGATCCTGCTACACAAGTCGCGTACATCTACATACGCATAGCATAAGGTTTAATTTACTGCCCTACAATCCTACAGCTACAATCCCCAACCATTCCTTCTTTGGCAACAACGGCCGACGCCTTTGCTAGACCTCTAGCACCCGAAGCTTCACCCCCAAGCGTTCACCCTAAATCCCAGACCATGTTCTGTATCTCATCTCTATAGCACCACAAAACCCACCATTTCGAAACTCGGAACCCTACTCCAACTTTTTGGGAAGAAGTGGCCGATTTGGTTTGTTCGACGACCAAAAAAACACTACCCCTTGGTAAAGCCCTACAAGGTTGATAACTGGAACTTTCCTGGCGAAGACAACCTGTGGCAAGGCTGCAAACCAAAAATGATTGTTTGGGGCTTGGGTTTGGGGTTGAGGCTAAGAAGAAGGATTTTAGTCACTCCCCATGACTATCAAACCCCCCACTGACGTTCAAATGTAGACTTGGGACCTCTTGCTTGGAGGGTCAGGGGGACTTACTAAGTAGGGTAATAACCCCTATAACCCATATAGTAGACCTAGTTATCCCCATTATTAACCTAGTTACTAAGTCCCCGTGACCCTTCAAGTACCTACAACCCTAAACCCCAAATAGAATATAGTAGCTTCCATTTTCTTGTCCACTAACCTACTTACTGAGTCCCAATGACCCTCCAAGTGGCCTTCAGTGATTCGTTTTTGGGGATGCCGGGAAGATTGACCGTTCAGAAAGGAACCCTACTCTCACCCAACTTATCAAGTCTCCTGCCAAGCGCGACAAAACCTTGTGACCCCCTTTGAAGGGTCCCTGACTAGATTCCCAATCCTGTTCCTTTAGAACCCTTATCTTGCTGGTTCTTAGTGATGCATTCTGGTTTCTAGTATATAGGGATTATGTAGGGATGATATTCCCTTATTCGCTACATAGACCCCGTAAGTGATACAACTCCAGCATAATTTGCCCCACAATTATGTAACATACTATAAGTTGCAATAATAGGGGACTCTGGTATTTCAGGCCCTTCAAAGGCGGGGGCTGTTACGAACTACCTATGTAGCTGCCAAGGCGACAGTCAGGCGTCCCTGAACCCTGTCCTGAAAACAGCCATATTTTACTGGTTTAGGGTTTTAGGTTTGGGGTTTAGGGTTTAGGTTTTAGCCAGTAGAATCCCCACAAAGCACTATATAGATTCAGTTTCCATTCTATGTTCCACGTTCTTGTCCATGTGATTCTCCATTTTGGGGGGTAAAATCGTCACATAGCCCCTATATGCCTTATGAACCTTTATATAGCCCCTACATGGCCTCTATGTAACCTTTACTGGTAATTAGTCAGGTTACCATCTCAGTTTGACAGCATGGGCCCGTAGTATGGGCCCTTAACCCTGGGATCCTTACCTATTATATACCCCTAGAATCCTCCTCCTGAAAGGCCTAAGTGCCCATGTTAGAGGCCCATGCTTCTAGACTTAGATACCAAGGCCGCTGTCGATGAAGCTCGCAGGAGATTTTGAAGCTTTTGACAGCATGCCGCCTCCTGGATGAAATCTTTACGGGGAGCCTTTGCAGACCTGCTGCTGCTTAAGGGGGAATGAATAAAGTACCATTGTAGGGGTATATTTGCAGGGATTTTGCAAGGATCCACTCCCCCACTCTCTCTTAAGCACCAATAAGTAGATCGACTATAAGACATCTCCCCCATTTCGTGAATAGTAACTAGTAACCCTAAACCCCAAAACATCTGTGCAGCCTGCTGCTGCTCCTGCTTCTAAGTCTTGCATTTTGGGGGCTGAGCCCTTGGGTTACTACAGTTGTTGGTGTAGATGTGATGTTTAGGGTTTAGGGTTTAACCCAAAAAGAAGCTCACACTCGTAGTCGGTCTACTTCTGGCGACGTCACATTTGACAACTAGAGCAGCAACGATAGTGCATTCAACAGGCTCGTGTGTGTTGTAAGGAATTGAATAAAGGCCCTAAACCCTAAATAGTAGTTTCCATTTTTCCATTATCCCAATATAGCCCCAATACGACCCCAATCGGTTATATGGAACCCCATTATTGGTTTGGCTTTTGCCGGGGCCAGGTTATGAAAACGAAGGCCGTTCAGAATGACTCAAGTTTCAAGGTGCAACACTGACTGTACCAGCAGTAATGGCACCATAATTGTCATGGCGGTAGAATGGCAATAATGTGACCAGCAAACTCACTGGCTGTTAGTCGGGAATAAGGGAATATAGTATACAGGGACTATATAGGGATTATATTCCCATATTTCTTACGAACAACCAGTAAGCAAAACTGGGTGCAGGGACCTCAGTTCACGGATTTGGCGGCTTGCCGATTCGGGCTTTGGGAGTTAAAGCTCTCAGGTTTAGGATTTAGAGTTCAAGGTCGAGGTCCCCTAAGGCTACCCTCCCCACAACTAACATGAAACCCTAAAAGCGCCACATAAGGCCTACCGTCTTTTTTTGTTGCTGGAAGGGCTGTGGCATTCCACTTTAGCGTGGGGAGGTCAGGTGTAGCCAGGTTCGTTGGAACTTCATGTCAATGTATCACCTGCCACCCACTAGGACACGTATCCTGCTAGCAATCCTGTATAACCCGGAGACCACAATTACTGGGTTGCTGTTGAGGAACTTAGCTGAAGTTACTCTACTGGGGAAACCATAATATTTTTATATACATGTGTATATATCTATACCCATTCTGGTAGCCCTAAACACTATAAGCCCTAAATACTAAATTCTACACAATAATCACTATGTATACTCATTATGGTAACTTAAATTAAGTTCCTTAACAGCAACCCAGATTAGCGAGCGCAGGTTGGGAGAAATGAGACATTTTGCAGTTCCAGGATTGGTACAAAATCATATATGAGCTATAGTCCAAACTCCGTAAGAGGCGGTTATATAGGTGATGATATAGGTTTTAGGGTCTAAACTCCTTAAGGGGGATTATATGGGGGATTATATAGGGGATTATATAGGGAGTATTATAGGGCTTATTAAGGGGGATACTCGGAGTTTAGACTACAGCTTATATGTGCAGTTTGTCCATACCTGACCCGAGTACGAACTTTAGTGAAGATAGTGGCTTCTGGACAACGTTAAAGGAGTATAGTCAGGACCCTAGCTATAGATTTGCGTATGTGGCCCTATGCAAACCCTAAATCATCATGTGCTGTTACCAGATGTTCCAGGATCCACCTCGTTACTTGGAGGTACATGGGCAGCTATAAATTACTTTCAATCGCAGTTATGACCCAGCTGTAGTTACGTACGATCCTAATCAAGTTGGACACAGAATACAAACTATGAATTGCAAGTAGACTAGACCCTATCCTGAACCCTCAACTCTAAGGTATAAACAGTTATAAGCAAACATTGACCTGGAAGTAGCCCTAAACCCTAAGGCCCTAAACTCTGAACCCCTAAAACCAATTATGGTGCTGAAGTATACTGACGTCATGCAGGGTTTTTTGCATCATGAATAGTATATGATTCCGGGTTTAGGGTTTAGAGTAGGGCATGAGGGATGAGTTGGAGGTAGTATTACAGGGGATAGGAAGCATTAATAAATCTCTCCATACAATATATGCGATTTCTTGTTTAGAAATTCTAATAAAAAAGCATCCAGCCCTGGTAGACGCTTCTGTTACACCTCTACGCCTTGGACCCCGCAAACCCAAAATCCCGAACCTTAAGCCCTATTTGGAGGGTCAGGGAGACTTGTAATGACCCCGGTTATCCACCTTATTATCCCATTTACTAAGTCCCCTGAGCCTCCAAGTCAGCCCCAAGCCCTGCAACTCTCAAGCTAAACCCTTAAAACCTAAGGACGCCAAATCACCTGGGAGATCCTTATCTAGGAGCTGCCTCTACCTCAGCTCGCACGCTTTGGAGTTTACGCTGTTGGAATTTCGGCTTTAGGTCGGGGGTGGGTCTATGTGGAAGTCTGCATAGTTACCAATCAGCATTCTTCCACTATAACCCTAAGGCTCTTAGACATATAAACAAAGCAAAATACAGTCTAGATCCCGATTCTACGTGTTTAAGTTTCTACAGTAGAGGGGTTGTTCAAAGGTGCTTTTGAGCATGAGTTTCAGAGGTGGGGGGTGTTGAGGCGGCGGGCGGTGCTGGGGGGGAGGCTTGAGTGGGGGGTTGGTCATTGCAGCCTCCCGGGGAATCTAGGCAAGCATCTTCAGCACTGTGTCATGGTTACCCGTACTTTCCACGACGCTATCTAGCACAAACCTGTTTACGGTGGTTGCGAATGTCACATGCTGCCACCACAGTCATATCATTCTAACACTTGTCTCGACCAATCATCATGTTATCTTCTTTTACCTGGATGTGAACACGATGTGTCCCTTAGTTTCCAATATAATGGAACCCCGTCAGACCGGGACCCCCAGTTGTGAGAAATCCCTGGATGCATATAACCAAACCACGCTACGCACGGTGATCCCCCCTCACAAGCAGTGACGGTGAGGGATAGTTTTGATAACATAAGGCAGGAACCCTGTGCGCAATACCAGTAATAGTGGGAGGAGGACCACCATGAATCTTAAGCTGAAAACCGTAGATCCCAAACCAGAAGCCCTAAACCCTAAGCCTAAACCCTAAACCTAAGCCCTGATGCACTGCAGAGGCAGCAGCCTGCGAAAATGTCTCGGGCCTGTTGCAGCTAGGCTGCGCATGCAATCGCGTAACGTGATTATGGAAGAGTATACCGGGATACGTAAATATGTATCAGTTTACACACCTAAACCCAAAATCCTAAACCCTTAACTCTATGATTTAATGTGTATGTGTAAATAGACATATGTGTATACTGGGCTTGGAGTTCAGGGCATGCAGCGTCTCAACATAGCTGGTGCTTTGGGGATCCTGCAGATTTAGTGTCAGTGGATTTAGGGGGTCCCACTGAGAATTCCATAGAGAATTTTTCGCGAAACACCTGAGGGCAGTTTTTGAAACAAATGAGGCCTATAGGATCCTCAAAGCAGAAGCTGAAGGTTCCTATTTTGTGTTCCCCTGAGAATACAGACCAGTACGGTAGCTTCCTGAAGGTTGCGAACTTGGATGTGGGGATTTCAAAAGTTATTTGTTTGTCTGCCCTGAATTATGAACCAAAAAAGACAGGGAGCCTAGTTTCCAAGGCGGTTTAGGGTTTAGGGTTAGGATCATTCATTTTTGGAGGCTTGGCTTCTTCACCCAGACAGAAAATGCCGAAATAGGTTTTAGGGCATTTGGTTTACAGTTTACACTTTTCCTGAGCTCGGCCGTGTAGTTTGAAGGTTGACTTCCCCGTGACCTTAGCTTTAACTCCTCTGAGTGCTAGTCCCTACAGTTAATTCTGAAAGCCTGCATCACCTGAGTGTACCATAATACCCTACTTCCCAGAGTATTAGCTACGGAAATGCGTGCAGGATCTTGAGAATCAACAGCAGGCACCCTGCCGTTAAGCAATTTGCTCCCAAGAGCTCTCAACCTCAGGTGCATCCTCTAGGGAGCCTTCTGATATGTGGAGACGTTTGAAAATGGGGCCGAAAAGTTCCAGGGGTACATGAGCTACTGTCAATATGAGCCCTGTGAAGGGAGCCTTAAAAGTGGACATAGGGGTCCCTCGTTTAGTTTAGTATGGTCCCTGATAAGTTTTTGAATACGGAACCTGTGTCTATTAAGTTCTGTAGGAAAGATTGACTATGGCTCATATGCAGCTTTAAGGGGAATGCGAGCCTTTTTCAAAGGATTATGTAGGAAGTGTTTTCAGCAGCTCCCGTGCAGGCCCAATGAGGGATTTAGAACCCCACTTATACCTTAGGCGGATCCCCCACCCAGTAATAGTGACCATAAGGAATAGTAAAGATTCGAAAAGGGTCCTCTTAAATTCCTATCATACCACTATTACAGGGTGGGGGGTCCTCCAAACTTATGCCCCCTAAACTCCAAACCCTGCTTACTAAGTCCGTGGGCCTTCCAGGTGCTTGTTTTAAGCACCTTCCTCCATGGCCCCTCCTGGGTCGACCCATAGCAGGCACATTGTATCAAGGCAGCGCACTGATGGCCAACCCCCTTGTGCTGGGCCCTGCAAGTGAGGGTTGAAACTAGTACACGGAGAGTCGGAGGCCATCACCGCACTCGTGACCACGGACAGCGGACAGGATATGGTGGCCAAGTTCGGTCGCAAAGTGGCAGGTGCTCACACAGGTGCGTCGAGGTTGGATACTCTCCAAGCACCTGGCGGCAAATTTCCTTTGCCAGAGCAGCATCTTGAAGTCAAACTCCGGCAAGCTTGATGGCGCTGCAGGAGTTGCCATTGGCTGGCGCGATTGGTGGCGGCAGTGATACGGATGCTGAGAGTGATTCTGAGGCGTCCTCATCTAAGTCCTCGTCGTCTTCAGGATGATGTAGGGATTATATTCCCTTATTCCTTACAACATCCAATAAGCTCAAGTTAAATCAGTGTTCCGTACGGCCATGCATCAAACTAGCAGATCATGAAGGCATGGCCTCCACAAAGATATAGTGGTGGCCTAAGAGCATGAAGACTACAGTCCCTTGCAAAGGGAGCTACATGGATCTCCCTGTTAGTTAGGGGAAGGCATGACCCTACATAGCAAAACCTTGGGAATAATGATAGTACAAGCAGGCTCGAGGGGATTTAGAAAGTATGAACTAGCCACCCTATAAGTTAGATACTGACCCCAGTTCCCCCAAGAATTAGCCTACTTCCTAAGTCCCCCCTAGACCCTAAACCCTAAACTCTAACCCTCCAAGTATCATGTACTTGGGGTCAGTCAGGATTTTGTCCATCAACGTAGTCTCAAGGTTTTGGACCCTAAGCCCGAATTCTTAGGGCATTTAGGATTTGGGTTTGGGTTTAGGGTTTAGGGCACCATCAAGGCATGATTTCTGGAACTCCTTAGGCTCAAGCCCAGGGCCCTTAAGCCTTTCGCCCTAAATCCGGAAATCTTCAACCTCGTGACCCCTATATAATATAGTATACTGATTTTGATAGGGACCCCTTTTTTTGGAAGCCCCAAATCCTATATGTCGATAATTAACCTTACATAGCCTCTGCGTAATCCCTATATCTCCTGTCAAGGGACCTATACAACCCCACATAAGTCCCGCATTTAAGATCTCTGCATCCTGTTTAAAGGGACCCATAGAATACTACATAACCCCTACATAGTCCGTATACTTGGAGGGTCAGGGAGACTTACTAAGTAGGTTAATGACCCCTATAACCCATACAGAAACCCTAGTTATCCCCATTATTAACCTACTTACTCAGTCCCCATGACCCTCCAAGTACCCTAAACAGAAAATTCTGAACCCTAAACCCTAACTGAACTATAGTAGCTTCCATTTTCTTTTCCATTAATCTACTTACCAAGTCCAAGTATCCCCTTTAAAGGGACCTCAACCCCCATCCAAGGTTGGATCCTGCACTCTATGCCTTGGGCCCTGCGGAGCCTTCAGAAGCTTCTGTTGCAGCAGCACCACAGCTGCTCAAAGTATATCTGCTATAGATTTGAGTTCACGACGGTTACATCACGTGGGAGCCTTAACAGTTGCCTTCAAAGGAGAATCAAATACAAAGGTTGGACATCAGATGGAAACTTGTTTTGTCTTGGGGATATGAGGATTGATGAAGAATAATGTCCAGCATCATGTCGTTATAATGCCTCGTCAGAAATATGCTGAGCTGCATTTCAAGGATGTCAAAAACCCTTTTTAAACCCTATCATGTTTTGAAGCATCCCCATTGTTGGCCTACGTGCTAATTTCCACCAAGCGTAATTCCTTGAGCCGCACACGACCCTTTTGTTAGAGTTTCATAGCCGCTTTGTGAGGTTGGGTTTTGACACTGGCTGCTGTGGTTTGTGTTGCTTACTGGTTCTTAGTAGGGCTTAGCAGGGAATGAGGGAATACAATCCCTACATGGGTGGTTGTCAAAATTATGCTCCCTTTTTGGTTCTAAGACGGCACCTAATGTTTAGGGAACCCAAAAAGGGATCAGAATTTTGACAACCACCCACATAACCCTGTATAATATATTCCCTTATTCCGGGGAGGCTTGCAAGGTGAATGCTTGATCTGTTCCCGCGCTGCTTGCAACAATGCTTTATGGTCCCCGAGCATTGGGTTATCGCTACAGCTTTCAGTAGGTCACGAGTACCCCCCGGCCTCTAAGTAAGGCACTGAAAGCTGCTCCTACTGCGCCTTGGCACAGGGTTGAAGTTGTATTTTGTTCTTCGGGTTTCGTGTTTGGATGCTCCGGTTTGCTTTTGTGTCTGCGCTGCCACAGAGGGTGTTGTAGGTCCATTGGCATTGGGCTTGGGTTCAGAGGATTTGGAGTCCCCCTTAAGTAGATAGAATATGGGGTATGTATTGGGATAATGGAAAAGAAAATGGGAACTACTATTTAGGGTTGAGGGTTTAGAGTCCCCCTCAAGTAGATAGAATATTAGGGTATATCATTGGGGCCTACATTGGGATAACCCCAAATAAAATGGAAACTACTATTTAGGGTTTAGGGTTGAGAGTCCCCCTTAAGTAGATAGAATATTAGGGTATATGATTGGGGTGCTATTGGGATGATGGAAAATACAGTGGAAACTACTATTTAGGGTTTCTATGTACAAAGGTGGTGTTAATATGGTCCTGCTTATACCTATTGGTGCACGCTCGAGTGTACCTTGAGGGAGCTCCACCATGCTAGCAGCACTGCGACCAAAAATTTGGCGGGCGCCTTGATGTTGCGAGACCTTGGGACCTTAGGGTCTCAGGGGGTCCTTAGTTATGGGTAGCCCTTACATGGGACCCTAAACTCTAAACCTTGAACCTGAAACCCTAAACCCTAAGCCTTGAATTTTAAACCCTAAACCCTAAACGTTGCATCTGAAACCCTAAACCCTACAGTACAGCGAGCAGTGAACCATGATGGCCTCGCGGTAGTGATGGCCCTTGCGGGTCCCAAAAAATTATGAAGTGATAGATCCCCCGTAGGTAGATAGAATATGGGTATATGGGAATCATATCAAAATATACCCAAAGCCATGTTCTATCTATCTACTTAAGGGGGACTATAACCCTAAACCCTAAATACCTTATTATACTATAGTAGTTTGCATTTTCTTTTCCATCATCCCAATACAACCCCTGGAATATACCCTAGTATTCTATCTACTTAAGGGGGACTATAGGGCTCTATTGTTTAGGGCTTCGGGCTCCGAAGCTTCGAGGCGATATGGAGGTTTATTACACAAAGCAAGGTTAAGAACCCCTATAACCCATATAGTGACCCTAATTATCCCCACTACTAACCTAGTTACTAAGTCCCAATGACCCTTCAAGTAGCGATGTATGGAAATTGACGTTCGGGAATTACTTTGAGCAAGTCCTGAGGGAGGGTGTCAAGGGCCGGTGAATTGAACCCGCACGTGTGCGATATGCTGGCTGCTACCAGGAGTGCTGCTATTACGGATCGGAACTTTGTTGCTTGAGCTATCAAGTGCTAACGTTGACATTAAAGCCCCTGCATGACCTTAGTACACTGTCATACCATAGTCTGCAAATTCCTGAGGTATCATGTATTTAAGGTCATGCAGGATCGTTACTATCCTCTGTAGCATTGCTGCCTTTTGGCCACCATCTGCAGGTGGTTCCTGCTATGGTTCTCGCATATCGATTACTCTCAAGATCATGGGCCCCTTTTGGTTACGGATGAAATTACGGCACCTAATCTTGAGGGGTATCAAAATAGGACTCCAATTTTTGGGAACTAGCCATACATTCTTCTATTAGACGTAAGTCCTGAGCCCGAGCCAGGACCATGATAAGGAGGAGGAAGTGTGCCCCAAATACCCTTCATCCTAGCCATAGTCTAAACTCCTTAAAGGGGGATATATGGGGGATTATATAGGGGACTGCTATAGGGGTTATTAAGGGGGATACTAGGAGCTTAGACTATGGCTCAAATGCCAAACCTAAACTCAGTGTTTAGGCCGCCCCTCAGAGCCTCTTCTGTGAGCAAACTGCCCAGAGGCACTCCAGGGGCCTGCAATGGGGCCCCCTCCGAAAGGCTTGTCAGGAGGCGAGAAATTGGATCGCTGATAAGTAACCTCATGTATTTTCTTACATTGTGCAAACGATATTACGATGTTAATATTTACCCATTACGGCAACTTAATCAAAGTTTCTTAACGGCAGCCCAGTAAAGGGCTTGTCGAAGGGCTGGCCATTTGCAAAGGTTTCCAAGCCAGGACGCCGGCTTCCGTGGCATGGCCTTCGAGGCGCACCTCTCCCGGGATCAAGCTCAGTGAGAATAGCCAGAGACTGTTAATGACAGAGGTGTGGGTGCCTCGTCCACCTCAGACGGCGTGATAAGAGTGAAGGTGTTGGATGGCCAGCCAGCATCTTGCTATAACAGCATGTCGCGCAGCACTCTGCACTCAGCAAACCCTGAGCCCTAAACCCCAAAGCATGGTTATAGGGTTTCGGGGTTAGGGGTTTAGGGGTTTGGGGGTTTGGGGCTTCAACTCTATAGCCTAAATCCCGAAACCCTAAACCTCAAGTAGTGTAGCAGCTTCAATTTTTCAATTACCTCTACATAATTCGCTCTGAAACCCTGAACCTGAAGTAATCTGGTGGTTCCCCTATCAAAACCCCACATTTAAACCCTTCAACACCCTAGGCTCTCATCCAAATATATTGCCCCCTCAGAACTTTAAACCCTAATGCCCATATACTGTCCTTAAACTGGGTTGCTGTTAAGGAACTTAAATTAAGTTACCATAATTGGTATATATAGTAAATAATAGGGTTTCCCCAATATAGTAACTTAATTTAAGTTCCTTTACAGCAACCCAGTAAAGGGG
>CAJNIZ010042851.1:7099-44571 GCA_905231905.1 Symbiodinium pilosum
TAAACCCTAAACCGTGTGTGCGTGCAAGTGGGCTCCTCTCAGCGAAGCCCTTATCATCCCCGCGATTTCAAAGGTTTCTCAAGTCCTTGCTCACCGGCGCTGGTGCGGAGGCACCTGCGCCACTTCTATGAGGGTTCAGGGTCTTGGGTTCAGAGCTGAGGGTTAGGGTTTAGGTTTTAGGGTTTAGGGACCATAAGCCCGAAACGGGGCTTCAGGGCTCAGGCTGTAGGACATTGGGAACAGCAGGGTGTTTCCCCAAACTCTGTAGAGAACATTTTTCTGTTATCCGCACATATCCCCAGGGTCCCTAAGGGTCCACCATGTTGAGATGCCTCCTTAGGTTTTGGGGGTCCTAAGGCTTTCACCTGAATCCCTTGCTGGTGGCTCATAGAGAATGGACAAGAAGATAGAAGCTACAACAGGGTTTGAGATGTGGGGTTTAGCGTGCGCGTTTCGGGTACAGAATTCAGTCTGGTATATAGTCATAGCAGTCCCTTTACAATCCCTCGGGGCATCTCCGCATATCCTGTTCCTCCAATCCTTAGTGACGCAGGTGTACCACAGCCACTGCCCTGATATGGAATAGTGCCCTTTGATGTATCATCGCATTAGAATTGGATGTATTTGATCTTAGTGAGGTGGGTGCAGTTTAGGGAGGAGATTGCTGCCAATTAATTGGGTAGACCCTTTGCAGGTTAATGCTGCTAGAATCCCCTGAGCCTAAAACCCAAGAGATCCTCTCAATCGTCTTTCTAGTTTGCCTTTTGGCTAGCCTGCTCAAATCTAACTTGGCCATTGTGGAAACCCCTGTTTCATCCTGTTTCCTTGTGGTCATTCGGGGTTTCATAGCCCATTGCAGTATGAGACTGCAGGGCTGCGGGATGAAGAGGCCAGGCTTGCCTGGGTTGCTGTTAAGGAACTTAAAATGACTTACTATATTGGGGAGACCCTATTATTTACTATATGTTTCCCATTATGGTAACTCAATTTAAGTTCCTTAACAGCAACCCAGCAGAGCGTTGTGCACTATGCTCGTTCTCCTTATCCTTTTGATTTTGGGGAGGCCCGGGTGTTGCAACTTGAGGGTTAAGGAAGCAGCGTTTCCCTTCGTGGATGAACGACAGTGAACGACTCACACTTAAACAGTTTGGTGAAGATTTCAAATTCTGCTTGATGTCAAATTTTCTGCCATCATGTCCCCATTGCTCCTTCAAAGTGGTCTAGGATCTAGAAGGTCAAGTTAACTCCTGCCACACCTTCGGGGCGTGCTTAAAGGAATTTCGGTCTTTAAGCCCTCTAGCTTAAACCCCAACCCTAAACCTCCCGTAAGAAGTGTTCAAGGCATTCTGGGGAGGTGTCTGGCTCGTACCCTATGGCTTGAAACTTAACAACGCGGGATCCAGAGAGCCCCGTACTCCCCAAGCTGTATAAAGCTCTGGGTTTAGGGTCAAGCTCATCGGGTTGAGGGTTTAGGGTTGGGGGTTTAGGGTTTGGGAGTTTGGGGGCCTTCAGAAAGGTTTGACCTACTCCCAAGGCCTCTTGGGGCCTTCAGGAGGTTTGGGGCTTATAGTTGAGGGTAGGGTTGAGCCTGTAGGTTTTAGGGTTTCCACCAGCGGCCTTTTAAGGTCCTGACAAAATCTTGGATCGTAGAAGCAAGAAGGCCTTGGCGGTAAAGAGCTATATTGTTGTTGACCAAGATGGACCTAATCGAGTTTAGTTCCTAAACCCCAGTAGGAATAGGTTTGGGTGTTTGGCCGCCTGGGACGGCATGGGGTGGGTGAATGTCTCAGATGGCAAGCTACAGTCAAGCCAAACAGCATGTCAAATAGCACGATGCATTTGAAGTCGCAGTGTGGCATGACCATCTCAGACCTAAACCCTTCAACCCTAAACCCTAAACTCTACACCCATCCCCCCCAAACCCTAAACGCTAAACCCTATAAACCCTCAACCCTAAACCCCAACCTCAACCACCTAAAGCAGAAGTCAGATTCCTGGACCTGCGCTCTGATACTGAGGGCCCAAGGACTCAGAACAAGGGATTTCAGGCCCAAGGCGCTAAAATCTGAATGGTTTGGGGTTTATGGTTTCAAACCTAAGGCCTAAAACCCCTAAACCCTATACATTTCCATAATATCCGTATAATATCCCCGACATGATTGTATATAACCCCAATATCCCCTTTACCTTCCTACTGCTTGGCTATTTGAGCCGTAAAGGATGACCAAGCCGCCAGCAGTGTTTTTTTGGATAATGCACTCCAACTTTCAATAGGGAAAACAAAATGGAAACTGGGATTACACAAGGTTTAGGGTTCAGGGTTTAGGGGTATGACCCCTCTGTGTACAAGCAAGCTGGGATTAAACAGGGTTTCTATAGGCTTCAGGGTTTAGAGTTTAGGATGTTAGGGTTGAGGGGTATGACTCCTCTGTCTTCAAGCGAGCTGGACTTTGCATGCCAGGACATGAAACTGGGACTGGTACAAACAGCCGGGGTCTTGGATGGGTTTGCCTACACGTTGTGCGCAGGTCGAGCCACCAGGTTTCTGTGCTGCTGCGTGTGGCAGTGGAACAGGTTGATGGTAACATTTGTTGAAGTCCTCCGTCTAAGGCATATGGTTTTTTACAAAAAAAGAGGATCCTGGGACCCTAATTCGGGATCCCCTATTGGGAGGGGTGGCCGGGATGAACTGTGCCACCTTCACTCAAATGTGTCTGACCCCCCCCCCCCCAACACAATTCAACATTTCATGAGGTATGAGTCGGCAAGATGAGATATCTTCAGCACTATGTCACATGGGGTTGGCAGGTGCGTGAATTCAGCAGCCCGGATTATTCAATTTCCTGGGTATCCGATCACTGTCCTGATGATCCAGGCTTTGATTCCGTGCTGAGCGCCGGCCAGCTAGATAACACGTGAACGTTCCAAGTTGTGCCCTAAACTTCTGCATTCCCTGACCAAGCCCGGCGAGACTGCCCCCTAACCCCTAAACTCTAAACCCAAAACCCTAAATTCTAAACCCAAAACCCTAAACTCTAAACCCTAAACTCTAAACCCGAAACTTACCCTAAACTCTAAACCCGGAACCCTCGCAAGGCTCACCCGTAGATAGGCTCCTGTAGCCTTAATCAAGGCGCACTGGCAGGGGAAGCTTACGGCTCAAGGGTGCCAGACACCTCGCAAAGTCCCAAGCCCTTCTAGGTTTCACTGGACTCAGTAATCGGCTTCTGGAACTTCGCATAGAGTCCTGCTTCCCCAGTTTTGTATATGTAGGGTTCCAACCAGATGTCACTCAGCTACTAAGTTCCATAAACCCTTCAGGGTCTGCTAGCTGCTAGTATCAGCCGCATGGCGTGCTTACAGCTAGAGAGGGGTCCCTGCGGTCCATGAGTGTCTGCGTCGACACTGTTTCAAAGACATGGTAGATCTTCGTTGAGTACCTGAGTGAAGCAATGCGCAGCAGGGGATGGATGCAAATGAGGCTCCATCCAGCGAAGCTCCTCGCAAGACCTCAAAATATTCACAGGGACGCCAGCGGATGTTCCTACCTGTTGATTCTCTGTACGCCGCTCTACGTGATCTTTACCAAACTAATCATCTTGCAGAAGCTGAGGAGCAGATTGTGTGATGACATACAACACTTCCAGGCGTTGCATAAGATTCAGCAGGGCTTTGAGGCCGGAGTCATCTTCCAGACGCACAGCAACTTATTCACAACAGTAACATACTTGGCTTCGGATCGTGAAGTCAATTGATCATGGAGTCAGTCAGAATGAACGGCCAAAGAGACGCAGCAGAAAGTCTGACAAATCCACGACGGGTATGGCGCCGTCTCTGTGTGTGTGTGTGTGTGCGCGCGCGTGCGCGTGCATATCTTCAGTAGTAGAGCAGCAGCAGCAGCAGCAGCAGCAGCAGCAGCAGCAGCAGTAGTAGTAGCAGTAGCAGTAGCAGTAGCAGTAGCAGTAGAAGTAGCAGTAGAAGTAGCAGTACTAGTAGTAGTACTAGTAGTAGTAGTAGTAGTAGTAGTAGTAGTGAAAAGCTTGCATCGGAGTCGGAAAGGCTTTGAGTAAAACTAGAGCAAGGTTTTTTTGAAATGAAGGAAGGTCCTTCTGCTAGGATCGTTTTAGTTTGGGGGTTATACATACATACAGTGCTGAGCCCTGCAAGCATGATCGAAATGGGCAGGAGGGAAAGTATTGAAGTCTACATCAATCATACCCAAAGAATGTTTAGGGTCCATGCCCTCCCTTCTGGATTCAGCATCAGGGAGACGAAGCCTGGACGGAGTCCGCGAAACTCTTAGGGTTTAGGGTTTAGGGTTTAGGGCTTGGGGCTTAGGGTTCAGCATCTCAAGTCCAAGCATTCACTTCTAAGCAGCGT
Source organism: Symbiodinium pilosum (assembly GCA_905231905.1). Taxonomy (NCBI): domain Eukaryota; class Dinophyceae; order Suessiales; family Symbiodiniaceae; genus Symbiodinium; species Symbiodinium pilosum. The sequence goes on from CAJNIZ010042851.1 coordinate 11,480, forward strand.
TAACAAACGATGGTCATATACCCACCCGCCCATTGGATCCCACATCATTAAGAAATCTATACACCAAACTCTAAATCTTGAACCCTAAACTCTAAGCCCTGAACCCTACACTCTAAGCCTGGAACCCTGAACTCTAAGCCCTGAACTCTAAACAGTAAGTTTGAACCCATTAAGACCTTGCCCATTCAGACCTCGCCCATTAAGCCCTCCACCCGTGACCTTGCCATTAACGCCCTGCGCATTAAGACCTCCACCCATGGACTTGCACATAGCGGCCTTGCCCAGTAAGACCTTCGCCCACGAAATCATTAACATTTAAGTTGCTATAAGAAAGTCAGGTTTAGGGTTTAGGGCTTAGGGTTCAGGGTTTAGGGCTTAGGGTGTAGGGTTTAGGTTTCAGGGTTTAAGGTTTAGGAGTTCCCTTCAATTTTGTGAGCTCCAAGGCCTACGCCAATGGAGCTTCAACAGCTCGAGCGAGAGCGGACATAGGCCAGATGTTGATGTTGTTTTTTCATATGAGCTGTTGTCTAAGCTCCTATATCATATATCCCCATTTATAACCCCATAGTAGTCCCCTACATAATCCCGTATATAACGCCCCATTTAAGGAGTTCAAACTATAAGCCATATGCCATATGGTGGGTGTTCAAAATACCTGTCCCCCAAAATGGCCAAATTGTAAGTAGGTTCCCTGTTTGGCTAGGATCCCGTTTTAAGGAAGGGTATTCCCAATGGTCCCTACTTTACAAGGACCTTTAGGACAACCACCCCCCAAACCCTAAACCCAAAACCCAACACCCTAAACCCCGAACCCTCAAACCCTAAACCCCCTAAACCCTAAATCCTAAACCCTAAGTCCGAAACCCTAAGTCCGAAACCCTAAACCCTAAACCCTAAACCCCCTAAACCCTAAACCCCCTAGACCCTAAATCCTAAACCTTAAACCTCATATCCCTATCTAGTACGGTTTTTGATCCAAGGGGTTTAGGGTTTGGGGCTCAGGGTTCAAGGTCTAGTGTTCAGTTTTCCCTGTCCGAATGTGGCAGTTTCTCTAGGCGTTAGGGTGTTATTAGGGTCGTTGTTTTTGTTTTGTGCGTGTACATGCAGGATCCCAGCATTGAAGAGTAAGTCTGTAAGATTTGGAGAAGTCCCATACATCCTGTTCTGTCGGCAACATTCTCCTTCACTACGTATATCACAATAACTCCCAAAAATCTGTGTGACTTGGCTTGGATTGTTGCAATCCACGCGACAGTTCTCAATTCTGGTGACTGCCTCTCTTCGTCATAGTTTCCAGCTTCTTTTCCATCATCCCTATAGAACCCCATATACTATAGCAGTTTCCAATTTCTTTCCATTCTCCCTCAATAACCCTAAAACCCTAAACCCAACATACTACTTGCGAAAAAGGGAGCGAGAGAAGGCCATGGTAACTTCTGCGAGCTGCCTTCCCCTCCACAAAAATGTACTGGGTTGCTGTTAAGGAAGTTAACTTAAGTTTCATATGAGCCATAATCTAAACTCCTTAAGAGGGATTATATAGGGGATTATGTGGGGGACTACTATATGGGTTATTAAGGGGGATACTAAGAGTTTAGACTATAGCTCATATGATCCCCCTATACAATGAAGAAACAAATGGAAAAGACAATGGATAATAACATGGACATTGGTTGAATATGGGGACTTAAGGAACTGAATGTAATTTACTATATGGGGAATCCATAGAAATAAATACATAAATAAATATATATATATAAAAGCTACTAGCAATTTTACGGTCCTGTGGATTCTTTGTCACAGCGTAAAGCACCTCAAACACAATTCAAAGCAATATTGGTACGCAGCCGGCAGTGTTGGCCGGCTCAGATTCTGCCAGCAAGAGATCATACTACTGGCTGCATGGGGAGCAGCAGGAATTGGAGCTGGATGTGCGAGCGACAATGCTCTCACCCAGAACCCACGGCCCAAAAGCCTTCACAAGACCGAGCGCGCAAAACAACTGCAGACAAAAATACATCCAAAACTGGGCGCAATAACATAACTTAAATTAAGTTACCATAATGGGTATATATATGGTAAATAACAGGGTTTCCCCAATATATTATGAAAGCGTATTTCAGGTGCTCTGAGCTTGTTCTGTTTCTGTTCCGGATGCCTTGCAACCTAATGAGTCTCAAAGCCAACAAGGCCAGTGGGCAAAGTGTACTGCGGATGAATATGCCTATACATACATGAATTACACTGGGTTGCTGTTAAAGAATTTCAGTAACTTACCATGATGGAATATATAGGTAAATACGCCTACACCCCATAAGCTGTGAACCCTAAACCCATGAAGTCTCTTCAATCCGCCCCTTAAGCCCTAAACCCGCAGAATTGCTGCCAGAGGATCCAGGAACCTGCAAACACATTTGGAGCTGAATGGGGCGGAGTACTTGGAGGGTCCGGGGGGCTTATACGTATTCTTCTAACCCTGATGCGACACATCACCCTAATGCTCCCGATTCTTAGCCTACTTACTACCTTAAACATATGAGCTATAGTCCAAACTCCTTAAGGGGGGTGTTCTGGGGGATCATATAGCGCACAATTATAGGCTTAGGTGGAATACCAGGAGTTGGGACCCTAAACCCTAAAACCTGATTTCTTATACTAAACCCTAAACCCTAAAATCCTAAACCCCGAACCCCAGTCCCCACGTGTTGGGATGCCCAGAAGCTCCTAAACCCTGAGGATTCAGGGTTTAGGGCCTAGGGTTCCCAAGGTACCCAAACCCTAAACCCTAAACCTTCTGAGAGGCTCCTAGAGGCGAGGAGGGTTTCAGGATTAGGGTTTTTAGGGTGTACGTGTGGGGCGGGGGGGGCTTAGGGTTTAGAATGTTGGCTACAGGGGTCTCGGGGAGAGTGGAAGGGCTCAGTTGTGGTTTGGGGGCGCCCTAAACCCTAAACCCTGGAAAGGGTGGACTGCTACACCTATAGTGTATTTAGGGTTCAACCAGAATTCGTTGGCCAAAACTGACATGAGAAAGTTCTCCCTTGCTCCTACCTTCGTAAGGGTTTAGGGTTTAAGGGTATTTGGCTTCTTACTTCTCAAATGCGGCCCTTTTACTATTGTCTTGTCTTTACTCCATGCAGTAGTTTCCCTACATATGGAGACTCCAACATACACCCCAAAATACAATAATCCTCATTATGGGAAGACCCACCAAAAGTACCCCCACTTTTGGGATACCCCCGTGTGTCCTTCTGCAACGCCAGGAGAGGAACAAATTGCATGTGCCAAGACGGGTGTGAAGGCAAGGCCTGCAGCGTACCCCATCTATCTATATGTATATCTTTATCTCTATATGTGTATATATATATATTATATAGGGATTGTAGGGGGTATATAGGAGTTATACTGAACTTTGTGTAGGATTTTGGGTCCCGCTACTGCCCGCCCGCTTTGATTGATTTTGTTAAGGTACTTTACGGGTAGTGAGAGCCATGTCCTACCCCCTCTCAGAAACAGTTGCTATACATAAGTGTCCTATGCTTATTGTCCCACTCTTACGGAGAAGGGGCAGTAGCCAAGATGAGGGCTATATTTATGGAGGAACCTAGCGAGGGATTAGTTTTAGGGGAGTGGCGGGGAACCCATGGTGCCTTAAACCCTAAACCACTTTTGTATGGTTGTGTTGCCGCTCTTCAGGGTGTCGGGCGCCACGTTCAGGGGCGGAAAGGTGGTGGGCTAGTCTGGCAAAGGAAGAATAGGGATCCCTTAAAGTAACCCATACTTAGGCTAGCCCTACCTTACCAACAGTAACTCATCTCAGCTAAACTCTGTAAAGGGGGGTTATATCGGGGATTAAATAGGGAACTACTATAGGGCTTATGAAAGGGGATCCTAGGAGTTTAGACTATAGTTCATATGCCCATATGAAAAAAAAGGTTGTACTGGTTGTTGGGTATGTTTACCCGTTTTGTTTATCAAGGGCGAGGTTATTGGGTAAAAGCCTAGGTTACAGACTAAGACCGGAAAGGACAACTAAAGGCGGGTTCAAGTAAGAAAGGAGAAACAAACGGAACAAAGTGGAAACTGGGAGTGTCAAGGGCTTTCTACGATTTTTGGCTGGTATGTTAAAATAGGAAGTCACAGTCCCCCAGAGGCTTAAGGTTTAGGGTTGTCTTCCTCATAGTTATACATATACATATATATATATATATTCCATAAGAAGTATACAATCTCATTTAATTCAACCGAAAGAACATCAATGCTGAAGGAAGAATGAGGGTAACTTCTCATTTTTGAGTTTGCGCCGGGATCATGTGGAGTCTCCCCCGTAGCTCCCCCTCAATGAGCCTCTTTTTTTTTTGTTCAATTCTGCTGAAGTAGTTTCAACTGACGGGGATCTCAGAGGGTAGTATAGGGGTGGTGGTGGTAGGGCAACCCATGACAGTAGTGCTTCGCAATATAACTACCTGACCCTAAAGCCTAACCCTAAGCAATGCTCTAGCAGGTTTTACGGGGACAGGGACCAGCTGAAGAGTCAAGATGCATGGTTTCAGGCATTTACAGAACCGAGATCAGCGCATGCATAGCCAGGTTATAACCACATTATGGGATTCAGAGGGTTTACACTGTGGTCATAAGTGCTGTTATCATTTGGTTATACTTGCTCGCGCCAGGTCTGAGTCAAAATGTTCTTCCATGTCCAGGTAGGTCAGAGATAGTTTCAGAGATAATGTTTTCGGAGTGTCTATGGCCGGCAAAGCCCTGAAGTGTAGACCCCTAAATGGCCCTGAGCTATCAAGTGTAGACGCTTAGGATGTGTGATGAGAGACAACTTTATCTGTTTTTGTTCGCTCCGGCACCTGCGCTGGTACCCTAAACCCTAAACCCGTGAGGGTTCATCTCCACACCTTTCTAAAAGTTCAGGTTGCTAGGTAAAGCCCGCCCGACACAAATGAGCTACAGTGTAAAGTCCCTGAAAGGGGGGTATCTATATATACATATATGTATATCGGGTTTAGCGTGTTGAGTTTAGAGTCTAAACTCCTTAAGCGATTTTCTAGGAGATTCTAATAGGGTGTATTAAGAGGGATACTAGGAGTTCAGACCATAGCTCAAATGGCCCTAAGCGTGAACTGCCCTGCACCTAAGCGGTAAACGGGGTCGTCTCATCTGAGGTCCGCACCCTAAGCCATGTCCATGAGATGGGGTGAATTCGAACGTAAGGTTGCAGATTAGCGGTACCCCTTCAGATTCATGACGCAACACATCCCTGAAACCCCTAAAGGGTACACGGGTTTTCAGGAAAAAACTTGTTCTCAAGCGCTCCAGCCCCCTCTCAGAAACCTGTAAGCCCTACAATGCCCATCGACCTGGTCCTACCATGGCATCACGATCTTTGGCTCAAGGTCTTGGGTCAGGGCCTACAAGAAGCACTGAAAGTCAGATTTGAGTTATGGAACGAAGGCGGGAATATGTAGTGACATGTACAGGTATACACATATGTAAATATGCCTATAAATACAAGGCTTATTTTGCCACTCCAGTGTCAGCTTTTCAACATGCGAAGACCAGCGGGAACCCCATTAACCTTACGCCCCAAATCCTGAACCCCACAACCCCCTCGGGGGTTAACCCAAAACCTTAAGCCCCAAAGCCCCCCCAGTCAATCAGGTGCATACCCTCTCAACAAAGAGCCAACTCCAACAAGCACCGAACCCAAAACATGATTTCTTCTTAAGCTACACCTGTATCCATTGTAGTATGGGCGAGGGTAATTTTCTAAGCTGAACTGACTGCTTTTTTGCTCTGTGGCATTCCGCTAGAGCTCTCCGATTTGCAATGGGAGGTGCGACCGTCTGGTTTGAGGTTTTAGGACAGCGTCCCCTGAGATTTCATGCGTTCCAATCTTTGAAAAATGTGGATGCCTGCATAGCACGGCAGCTGCAGTATTTGGGCCATTGTCTTAACTCCTAGTATCCCCCTGAATAACCACTATAGTAGTCCCCTATATAATTCCCTGTATATTCCCCTTTAAGGAGTTTAGACTACAGCTCATTTGGGCTGGATTCTCCCGATGGCTCCGAAAAAAAACAGCGATCAGTGGGATTTGTAAATGTGGGTTGCATCTTGTTTGGTTTACTCGGTTGCTGATGAGGAACTTCAATTAAGTTACCATAAAGGGTTTGTATAGTGGTAATTCATATGGTTTCCCCAATAGAGTAACTTAAACTATTTTCCCTAACAGCAACGCAGTTGTTGGTTTAGGGTTGGGTGGGAGGTTTAGGGGGACTTAGTAAGTGGGTTAATAACCCCTATAAGCCACATAATATGCCCAATTATCCCCATTATGAACCTACTCACTAAGCCCGGATGACCTTCCGAGTGGGAGGCTTAGGGTTTTCCATGTTCCGGCTTTAGGGTTTAGGGGCTTAGGGTTGCTGAAACAGCACTGGCAGCTGCTGGTCAGACACTGGCGTCAATCGAAAGACAGAATCGAAAGGAATGAACGAGAAAGAAGATTGAAAGAGCTCAGCGATATCGGAATCTCCACAGCTGATAGGAAGAGCGGATAACGAAGGATCACAAAGCTATGGCACGCCTTTAGCCGCAGACTGCAAGCTGTCTATGGGCCTGGGCCCAGGTGCTTCGGCACATATCTTTGCTGCAAGGATCGGCTTGCCGTACAGCTGGCTGCATGGATCACATCTGGGCTGTACAATCAACAAGGGTTTAGGGTTTAGGGGGAAAGGTTGCTTTTCATTTGACGTCTCGACGGCTTACAGCATGCACAGGTAGTACTCTTCGGTTATCTAAATTCCACAGCCTTAATCCTAATCCGTAGAGACTGGCAGTGAAGTAGTCAACTTAATTCAGAGTTTGGATGCCACATATTTCAGCCCCAATATCAACGGATGGTAGGGATCAGGTTTTGGGGTTAGGCTGCTGAACATTTCACCTCTTTTTCCAATGAAATCAGATAATTTAGGAGACTAAACCCTAAACCGCGTTGTAGGCGCAAAAGTTTAGTAGATGGAGTGTGTAAGGTTTAGGGCTTGGACACTCAACAGCTCAGCCCCAAATCTAGTAGAATAGTACCTGAGCCACGCGAATATGTGGAAGACATAGTCCTTGTGGCTACCCTGAACCCTGAATCCTGGACCCTAAACCCTAATTGTGCACAATTACTCTTCTGCTTGAGCAGGTGGAAAAGGGCCTTATAAACAGAATAGGCATACACACATTAACTAGGCTATAATAAGTAACTACCCTAGGCTACCAGCGACGTCAAATTTGGGACCTAACTGAAATCCCAAGCCCCAAACCCTCCTTGAACCTCGCCTGAGGGTTTAGGGTTTAGGTTCAGGGGTTAGGGTGTAGTGTTTCGGAGCCCTAAGCCCTACTTGGGACCTATCCCCGAACCCCAAACGCTCCTTGCAGCCTTAATTACTGAACCCCAAACCCAAAGCCCAATAACCTAAACCCTGAACCCGAAAGCCTATATACCCTAAACCTTAAACTTTAACCCTGAACCAAACCCCAAGCCCGATAACCTCAACCATCGCCTGCTGTGCGCAGCTGTGGTCGGAAGCTGCGATGTCGAGAGGCGCCAGACAGGTCTTCATTTCGGGAGTCGCAGGGGCTACTATAGGGGCTTAGATAATTACCGATATTGGGATCATGGAAAAAGGAAATGGAAGCTACTATTATAGGGTTTAGGGTTTAGGGTAGAGTTTGGGGAGTAGGTTTCAGGGCTTGGGGGACAGCTTTGGGTTTGTGGTTTGGGGCTATAGAGTTGAGGGTTTAGGGTTGAGGGTTTAGGGTTTGGGGAACTAGGGTAGTTTAGGGTTTAGGGGATAGACGGATGCTGCTAGACCTCTACGTAGGCAAGAGCTAGTCCCTCTACTCGGGGGGTCAGGTGGTCTTCGTAACTAGGTTAGCAATGGGGATATCAACCCTAAACCCTAAACCCCTAAAGGGGTTATCAGTATGCTTATGAAGTTGAGATTGTCCTTCTAGCCCCCACCCTCATCCTTGTCTTAGGCCCAGATCTACGGCAGAGCGACCTTACTTGGAAGTTCAGGTGCTTGTAATCCACAAAAACTTGCAGTAAATAGCAAACAGGACCCAATTATGGCCATACTGGGGGGCATGTAGGGCGTTGATAGGTGGGCTCTAAGCACATATATATATATATATATGTAGGTATATATATATATATATCTACGGTTATAAGTAGCTGTACCCTCCCTAAACCCTCAACCCTAAACCCGAAATCCCTAAATCTCTAAATCTGGAACCTCCGAGTACCCTCTTCCTCCAGCTTTTACTGGAAGAAAGAGACCTGGGAGAATTGAGCCCACTGGCCTGTCAAGTTTGGGGTTCAGGATTCAGAGTGTAGGGTTTAGGGTTTAGGGTTTAGGGTTGAGGGTTCAGAGTTTCGGATTTAGGGTTCAGGATGCAGGGTTTGTGGTTGAGGGTTTAGGGTTTAGAGTTTAGGGCTTAGAGTTTTTTGTTTCTGCAGTCCCCATGTAATCATGTCAGCCTGCTTTTTATGATCAGGGGAATCGTCAGCATTAGAGTGGAGGGGGTACTCGTAGTGTTGAGGATTCAGGGTTTAGGGGGATTCAGGTATAGGACTCAGGATTCAGGATTCAGGGATTTAGGTTTAGGATTTAGGATTTAGGGTTTAGGGCTTGGGGTGCGGGATTCAGGGTTTAGGGCTCGGGATTCGGGGTTTGGGGTCAGGATTGAGGGATTAGGGTTTAGGATTTAGGGTCTAGGGTTTGGGGTTCTGGATTCAGGATTCAGGGTTGAGGGTTTAGGGTTTAAGGGAGGGCTCAGTATTGGGTATTGCGGGTTTAAGGTTAAAGGAGCCCCATGTCACATATCCCTTCTAACCCCCTATACAAGTCGCCTATCTCGCAACAAACACAAGAGAACGAATGACCTTGGTGCAGGTATTGTTTTAGATTCCCTTGCAATAATGATTCTGATAAGATACTACACAAATAACCCCTGTATAATCCCAGTTCCATTTCATTTCCCATTTTCTTTTCCATTTGATTCTCCATTATCGGGCCCTAAACCCCTAAACCTATGCGGGCGGATCTTGGTTGTTCCTGCCTCCATCGTGCCCCCCACTACATCTCAATTACCGCGTGCTTTTAAACTCCAAAACCCTGAAGCTTTACTTCCCAAATGGTAGCTTCCCTAAATAGACGGTCCCCAATATAGACCCCAAATATTATACTCCTTATTATGGGCACCCCCCCCCTCCCCTTCCCCCCCAAAAAAAAAAACAATTTTGGTAACACCAAAGTTGCACAGACTCCAATCCCTAGGTCCGTCCAAATTCTAATTTGCTCAAACCCTGAACCGTCAATCCCTAAAACTTAACGCCAAAGCCAGGGGCGTTCAGCCCTGGTTAAGCCTGAGACCTTGAAATGCAGGTAGAAAACTTCAAGATTCTAATGCCTAATCCGTCCTACTACAGAAGTGGGATTTTCTCAAAGTGGCACGTTTGTAAACCTGAAGAAGGATTTAAAGTTGAGGTCATGTAACGGTCGTGTAAGGATATGGCAGTGTCCCTTAGAGTTTTACGTTGCGATTCATTATGTAGGGACTTTCTGGGAAATCGGAATATCCCTTTCAGTTTAAGGTTGAGGTCATGTAGGGACATTATAAGGAGAATCACTACTTTTGAGTGTTCAAGGTCGAGGTTATGCCGGGATATCATGGTGCATAAATAGGGATGTTGCAAGGGCCGACCCTTCCCCAGACACATGTGGAAGCCGCTGTAGCTTACGGTAATCCTAGAACTGCCATTTGAAGCTTGCATGTTTCCTACGAGGAAGGTGAGGGGTTTGGGATTCACGGGATGTTGTGAGGGTTAGTTATTTTGCTTTCCCCAAGGGTCCATGTAGCNNGTATATACTTAGCCCTTAAAGTAGGTATATGGGAACCTTTTTGGGCCCTAAGTATATACCATATACCTACATGGACCCTTTGGGCTTGTTATGCAGGCGAGCCTGAGCCGATGGCAAGGGATTTTAACCCGCCAATGGCAGAGACTTCTGTCCAGGGCGCAGTAGCGGAAGGACAACATCGTCGCAATACCAACGAGATGCTATCCCGACCACAGGAGACAGGAGAATTCATCCTGCGTAGCGCCAGCTGGCACAAGAATACGGGCTTCAACTAACGCAGAGGACGAGCGCTTCACGCTTGCCTTTTCTCCTTTTCTCCTTTTCTCTCCTATTTGACCTGGAAGCTACCCACCAGGTGCCGGTGCTCAGAATTCAAGCTATCACTGATGGCCTAGTTTTGGGCCATGAATCAGTGAGATTTTATGAGGAATCCCTACTAAGTGATTCCTTATGTTCCCTATGCACCCACGATCTTAGAGGGTTGGAGACACCTGAAGCAGTGAACTTAACCCCTCATCCCTAATCACTGAACTCAAAACACTACACCTCATTGCCTGAACCAGAAGTACTGAGGAGGCTGACAATAAGAACCATCGTTGTTGACCTGGATTCCTTGTGTAGTTACACTATAGGGCAGACCACACCCAAATGAACTTATAACCCCCCTTAAGTAGATAGAATATGGACGTGCCCAATATCATAAGAAGATCCCCATCTACCCCTATAAGGGAGTTTCCCAAAATTAGGTGTACCTTTTGGGGGCCGCCCTACTAGGGCTTAAAGTATTTTAGGGTCTATATTGGGAAGCTACCATAACCCTAATCCCTATCTACTTCAGGGGGACAGAAATTGTTTCGGATTCAACAGTACCTGTGTTCAGGGCGTCAGAGCCGTGCTCCTCGCTGGTCAAAGGTTTGGACACCGGCTGCGTCACACTGCCGCTTCGGCCCTGAATAGATAGGGACATGATGAAGGGGAGAGCTTTTGGTTTGGAACAACAGTTTATATACTCATATAATCATCCAACCCTCAACCCTAAGATATCAACAGGCACAAATGGGGCGGTAGGGATTTGGCTACGGCAATCTTGAAGTTCTTACCGGATTAGGACTTTTCGTGCAACAGATAGGGTGTAGGGTGTAGGGATTACACACAGGCTTTGCAACATCTGTGCTTTGATTGATCGTTCCGTTTGTGTCTGTATGCACCAGATGGGGCTCGAGCTCGAAGATGTGTGGCTCTAAGCTTGGTTGCTGCAAAGGACTTAAATTGACTTAACATAACGGATGTATACATGTACATATATATATATGTGTGTATATAATATACATAGTACCTAATATGGTTACCCAACTTTAGAAGCTTAAATTAAGTGGCTTAACAGTAACCCCGTAAGCCTACTCACAACTTCTTTAGGGGGTCCCCTGTGAGGGGGGTGCTAAAATGAAGTTAATGGGATAAGGGTGGAAAACAACACGGAAACGACTACATTATTCAGGTTCCAGGGCTTAGGGTCTAGGGCAAATACCTAGTCATGGAGAATCAGATTTACAAGAAAATAAGATATTGTGGCGTATGTTCGGGTAAAAAGGGGTTTGTGGTATCCCCAATTCCCCTAATGAGGACCCTATAGAGACCCTAAGGGTCCAAGTCCCAATAATCATATTTACACCCCAAACCCTGCCCTACAAAGACTATTACCCCAAACCCAAGTGTTCAATTCTTGGGTGCTATATCGACGGTCTGGCAGAGTCACGTGACAGTCATCGGTTCCTTGTTGATATCATGATGAAGCCCATTCTCGACAAAATTGTCCTTGTCTTCTTTGAGAGGTTTGGGGTTCAGGGTTGAGGTGCTGGGCTGCGCCCAGTGAGAAAAGTCTCAGGCTTCGGGCTTCCAGTTGAGGTTTGTACTTTGGGTCCAAGGTCCAAGATCATTACTGCTGTGCTTAGTCAATTCTTACTTGTACTATAAGCTCTGATTATTCTTATTACCAGTACTATTACTGCCCCTACGTGGCTCTGATTTTGGCACGAAATTGCACGTGCCGCATGGGCAATACTCAGAGACCTATATGGAACAAGATTGTGCGGGATGTAGCCTGACATCCTTAACCTCAAACTCTAGAGACTAAACCCTAAACCCTAAACAAACCCAAATGGGCCATTCTCAAACTTGCGGGCCCTCCGGAATTCTTCGGACCTATGCCTTATTCAGTATCCGAAGGTTGCACCAGGAGCCATGCACCGTGGACCCTCAACCCTTAGCCCTAAACCTAAACCCTGTAATATAGGGGCCTAAATGATTACTAATGTTATGTTTCCATATTCCTTATAGAATCACAGTATATGGTACCTAAAATGGACCTCAAAATGATATTGGTAATGATTTAGGCCCCTATATTAAGCCATAAACTTTAAACGTTCAGCTCTTACTCCCCAAGCCTAGCCCTAGTTACTGGTAGTTGTTCAAAATACCTGTCCCCAAAATGGCCATAATCTAGGTTCACTGTTTGGTTTGGACCCTGTTGTAAGGAAGTGTATTCCCAATGGTCCCTTCTTTACAAGGAGCTTTAGGAGCTCTGGAATTATGGCCTTACAGTATGGTTTAGGGTTTAGGGTTTAGAGTTTAGGGCCGAGGGTCATGCATGAGGCTTCGTAGCAGCCGTAGTTTAAACAACATCGGGATTCATATTGGGGTGTTCCCAAAACAGGGGGCCCCAGGGGATGTGGGGGATATATATATATATATAGATTGAAAGGGAGGGTTTAGGGTAGGTAGCCTCCAAGGATCAAAATAGAAGTATTACGCTAAAGTTCCATGTAGCAGCCCGCATGACACCCATGAAGGTTTCCTAAACCTTAAAGCTTAAACCCTAAACTGTAAAGCCTAAGCCCGAGCCCTACGCTGCCTGGAAGGCTTTAGGTTACACTCAGGGGTCCATGTACATCACCATTGGGGAACCAGGCGCCCCCCTCCCCCCCAGAAAACATATTACAGAAGGACTCATGGGTCCCAGTTCCCTAACTTTAGGGTTTAGTAGGGTCTAGGGTTAGGATATAAAGTATAGTCTATCCTTAGTAACCCCCATAACCCCTATGTAGCCCCCCTCCAAGGAGTTTTGACTATAGCTCATAAGTGGAGCCCTCGGGATGGCAATCATCACAGTTCCTGTTATCCAAAAAGGCAGTTCGGTACAACAGCCCGCTTGCTAGGGACAAGCCCTGAAACCCCGAACCCGAGGAGCTCCCTCAAATAGAAGGGCCCCGATATCAACCCAAGAATATTAGCTAGTCCTCATTATGGGGACCCCCCCAAGAGAAGAGGGTACCTCTAATTTTGGGAATTCTGAGGCTCTGAAGCCCTAAATCCTAAACCCTGAAACCCTAAACCCCAAATCCTAAACCCCAAAATCCTAAACCCCAAATCCTAAACCCCAAAATCCTAAACCCTGAAACCCTAAACCCAAGGGTGATATATCTAGACCCTCCGGGTCTACCCCGGAATTGCGCCTGCTCGGATCCCTTCTGAGGATGGAATGCAACATCTCGGAGCGAGTGGGATGCATTAGGGTTTCTGGGTTTAGGGGTTCATGGTTTAGGGGTTTAGGGTTTTTGGGTTTTCGGGTTTAGGGTTTGGGTGTTTTTCATGGTTTTAGAGTTAAACAGGTTTAGGGTTTAAGGGTTTAGGGGTGTAGGGGCTAAGGGTTTCAGGAGTTTAGGGGTTTTAGGGGCTTAGGCTTCGGGCTTGGGGGCTTAGGGGTTTAGGGTTTAGGATTTTTAGGGTTCAGGGTTTGGGGCTTTTGGGGTTAGGGGTTTCAAGTTCAGGGTTTGGGGGTTTTAGGGTTTTGGGCTCAGGCTCTTGGGTCCTTGTTGGCCTTCAGTGTTGTGCCCAACCAACCTTAAATTTCATAGCGGCTAAAACTACTGGATCAGTGTTAGGGGTCTGGTATGGGATTCCTCATATTTATGTAAAAAGGTTTTTCTCAATATGGGCTAATGACAAACTCCAGAAAATTTGCACTTTTCGTTTCCCTGCCACACCTCCCCACCAGAGCGCCTCACCACAGTCAAAAGCCCAAAACACAAAATCACAGATTCAAACTCAAACCAACACCGATATCCCAACCCAAAGCCCAAAATCCAAATGAAACTCAAAATCGTAATGCCCCTCCGCAGCGCCTTCCCTGCCACAGCCAGAGCGCCTCGCTCTTGAATCGGATTTTTCGGTTTTGCATGCGCGGCCCAAGCAAACTCGACAATTTTGGCTCCTTGCCGCACGCTGCAAAGCAGAAATCCAAAATCTGAACCCCAACATCCTGGAGCCCCCGCCCCAGCACCCTAGAGAGCACGCCAGAGCCCCAAGGGAATATCTTTCGGAAATGACCCAATTCTACATTAAAACTTGTTTTTTGGTCTACAGCAAACAAGCGGAGATCACGAGTGCATTCGACTTTTTGGCTACCCACCAGAGCACCGAACCAGAGCATCTCACCAGGGAATTAGGGTCTTAGCCTCCCTCCCAGGTCACCATTTGGGTGTTTCCCAAAATTATGGTACCATTTTTGGGGGTCCCTATAATAAGGACTGTACTATTTTGGGGTCTATATTGGGGTCCCCTATTTTGGGAAACTACCAGTTCGTTGGCACAGGGGATCAGCCCTCCCTTACATGGGCCACGCTGGGCGCGTGCACCGGCCGCGAACCCTCGCCAAGCTTCGTCCTGTCCCAACGTATTTAGCAGCTAGCCGGTGCTTATGGCAGCGCCCACGGCTCGCTTTATCTGAAGGGTTGTTGTGCAGTTCTAAGTCTTAGGGTTTAGGGTTTAGGGTTCAGGGTGGCCTGGGGGTTTTAGTTTTGAGGGTTTAGGGTTCAGCATTTTAAGGGGTTCAGGAGATCGGGTTGCTGATGCCAAAGCCCTGCGTAAGCGTATATCCTAAACCCTAAATCCTAAAGCATAAGTTCAGGGATTTTGCAATTTACGGTATATTATAGGGAAGAGTGGCGCTTCCAACGCCGCTTAAGCTTGTCTTCCCTGAGGGTCCAAGGACCCAAATATTAAGGTTTTAGGGCCCAAATACCATTAATAGTGTAGTATTTGGGACCTAAAACCCTATTATTCGGGTCCTTGGACCCTTAGGGCTTGTCATGACACCACACTATTTCGGAGCCGCCTCGCTGAGCACATTCGGCTTCGGCCGGCCGCATGAACGCCGGGGGTTCTACAAGGTTCCTGAAAATATATTTTTTTAAAATTCTGTTACATAGAATCCTAATATTTGGCTGAAATTATAATTTCTACTGGGGTTCCAAATCCCTTAGCGGGTTGGGTATCAGCGTGAAAATTAAAGTTATAGGTCTAGGGTCTCAGGGCTTAATGGTGTCAGGGTCTAGGGGTTCACCTTGCAGCTGTCTTGTTTGAGCCGTAGCATTTAGGTTTACCCCGGAGCAACCAAAGCCCACAACCACCAACCACACCGGGGCTGCGTCAGCCAAATGGGTTACTTCGGGAACAAAACTGCTGCAATGCTCATTATTTAGATTTTTTTTTAAACGAAAGCTCTGTTGTGAGCCTAGCGCCATTTACAATACTGCAGCAATCCAGTGCGGTGTGCAGTGGCCACGGGGTAGGGTCCATCCCTGTTACACCTCACGCTATGCTTCAAATCTATACCTGTTAACACTTGCACACCCACGTGTGCCCTACATAATCCCCGTAGATTCCCTGTACCCTAAACCGCCTGAAGGTCATCTTGGCTTTAAACCGCGAAGCCCATGACGCATGCCTCCCAAGAGTATCCCACAAAGCCTATTTGATTGTGTGCTTATGTTTTAAACGTTTTGCGCAAGTTACCCCCATATAATGCTTGTTTCCATTTTGATAAGTTACGCGGTTTTCCATTGGTTCTCCACCACGGTAATCCTAATCCCATATACCTCACCGTTCGACAATGGTCATGCCATTGAATACCCTCAATGCGGAGTGTTGAGGGTTTGAGCCGCAAACAAGGCCAGATGAGTTCAAGGAGGCAGGCGGATACGGTCTACGGTTTAAGTTTTGGGGTGCCTTAACCTAGCACATGCAAGAATAGGTTTGTGATGGTTTGTGTTTGGTCAAGCTACACGCAATTTCCATCATGATTGCAATTAAAAGATGTCTAGAAAACGTTGAACATATGATTGTTGGTGGTATGTGGCCAAAGGTACAGAGGTTACTGTCACCCAAAGATGACACGGACCTATACATTTACCAAGGTTGCGACGGACCCCTACATTTACCAAACAATTTCATAAACCCTGGGCCAGACCCTACCGCAAAACTCTGCCCCGAACATTTTGCAGTAGCAACCAATCTGATGACCACAGGACACTTCCTGTATTTTGGGATGTTTCCTAAAAAGAGGCATCCCACTTGCACCCATCCCATGCGGACGGCCCGCATCAGTTTTCTAGCATGGATGCTAGGGTCGGAGTAAATATCTCCAGGATGAACCTCATTATCGTTTATTCATGGATGTTCCAGTGTAAGCATGATCATGATCTTCAGGATGAAGATTACTATCCTTGGTGCATGAATGTTTTGGTCACCGCGTGCTCGCCTGGATGAACAGCATTCCCACTTGTGCATGGATGCCCTGGTCACCGTAAAATCTCCAGGATGAACGTCATCACGGTATCATTCGGGCATGGATGTGCTCGTCGGTATATGCTTTCGGGGATGAATGTTACCAAATGAGGAGACTGGGTGCAAACTGTATTGGGTGGGAGCCAACTTAAACCTATAAGGCTCAAAACTACCTGAAGACATCATATTATGTGGAACTGGGGCCCAAATTCCTTTCTCAAAGATTTACGGGACATAAGAGTCATTAATCTTGAGAAAGAACCAGGTCCAGAATTCACAATGCCCCACTGGGTAGGTAACGGCACCATATTCCGTTGCAAGGACCATGAAGATTGCGTTAGATATTCTGGAAGAGAGAGACTTTCGAAATTTCTTATGGGCACAGCAGCCTCTAGCACACTGAGACCTGCGTCTCGCCACTCACCCGAAACCTTTTCGTTTGGGATTGATTTAGGGCTTACAGTTGTTAGACCCGGTGCGCCAAAGGCGTGTAACCTTTCCCGGGAGGCACAGTTACCTACATCACTGGTTACTGTTCCTGGGTCCCTACCTGTACCCGTATGATATCTACCACCCAGTAGCCTAGCACACGGGTTGGTGTTTTCTAGGGCTGTTAAGTGAATGTAGTATTCCCACTTTAGAGAGTTCACGGATATTTCAACTGACAGTCTGCCATTTCATCGTTGCGTTCCGGATCTGCAAGCCTTGGGCGTTCCTTGTGGTTAGTTGATGTTGCATCTGCTTCCGATCTCGGAGCCCTAAGCTCTAAACCCTTATAGTCCCCCTTAAGTAGATAGAATATGGCTTTGGGCATATTATAATAATAAGATCCCCATATACTCCATATTCTATCTACTTAAGGGGGACTATAAGCCTTTAACTTTAAACCTTCATCATTTCAATTCCTGGCCGGGCCATGGAAAGAAGCAACTCTCCCCTCTGTATGGATGCAAGTATAACCCAAAGTATGTGTTATCTGTAGACTTCCAGCCCCAAAATGTGGCCTCAGATCCCCTGGGTTTCGCCCTGCGCCCTGAAAGCCTAAACCCAAACCCTAAACTCTAAAACCTTAACTTCTACACCCTGCTAGGGCTACGGAGAAGAAGTTCTTACACGGCCAACATCCAGCAGCAAAGGCTGTGAAGAGCCAGGGTTTATGTGTCCCAAATGGGTCTAGGGTTTGGGGGTTTTGGGTTTTTGGGGTCTAGGCTTTAGGGTTTTAGAGTTTAGGGTTATGGGTGGCTTTGGGTTTAGGGTTCTGAGGTTTTCGGGTTTAGGGCTTAAGGTTTAGGGCTTAGGGTTTACTGCTTAGGGTTTCAGGGTTTTGGGGTTTAGGGGTTAGGGTTTTAGGGATTTGGGGTTTAGGGTCTTCGGGCCTAGACTTACCAAGAATATGGTTGGTTCTAGATTCCTTGATACCTATGATGTTCCGAAACCCTCAAGAGCCTTCACGGGCACCCAGTGTGAGTGCACAGCCTGCTCTTCATTTTGGATTAGGAGGCTAAGAGGCCCATAACTTGGTTATTAGTACTCGTACAGTCATAACGATTACCCTAAACTGCCAAGTACATGGGGCAGCGAATCTGGTACCCCTTCGCATACACATAGAACTCGCATGGGGCTCCAGACAGTGGGAACCTGTCATAAGTACTGTAGTATTTTGTGGCTGGATATTCTTGTGTCCCGTGTTTGTGGTAACTACCACATAGGTGTGGCACATCTAGCCTACAAAGGGGCCCATTGCTAGACTCAGGGTGGAGGAGAGCAACTGCTTGGTGCTTCTTAAGTAGGGAGGGAATGGCAACCCCACAGCTCTAAGCGTTAAACTTTTAACCCAAAAGCATCCTCAGATAGGGCTACAGGAGACCGTTGGACCCAGTTGTTCAGATACGTCATGCATTTGGGGTTCGTTGCTCAAAACGGGCTTGGGGTGTAGGCCTAAGGTGATTGTTTATGGTGAGATGTTTGGGGCTGTCACGATATTTGCCATCATCTTTCATCACTGGTTGGAGCACCATGATCACCAACACCCCACTTTGTTGATCTACGTGCACCAACATTCGACCTTCAAAGCCCGAAGCCCTGATCTTAAACTAAACCCTACACCCTACGCCCCAAACCCTGACCCTAAATTCCAATCCTCAAAACCTCCATGATTTGAACCCCAAGCACCAAAAACTACACCTTGAGCCCATCTACATTCGAACAGAGTCGCCCTCAGGGTCTAGGTACTTAAACGGTGGAGGTTCCGGGCCCCCCCAAACACTGAAATCTAAATGGACTATAGTCTGATCTCCTAGTATCTCCCTTTGTAACATACCTTTCTGTAGAATACTCCCCTATACAATCTTGTTTAAGAAGTTTGGATTCTAGCTCAAATGGTATCTGGCTTTTGGCATCTACAAGCCGCCTGGACCTTGGACTGAGAAAGATCCGTCGCAACACCCCACACCCTAAACACGAAAGGATTCCGAACCCTTAATCCTAGACCCTTAACCTACCTACTAAGTTGCAAGGTAACCCTAAATACGGAAAGAACTCGCTAAGCCTGAAACCGTGAATTCCTAAACTCTACATAAATCCCTGAACCTACGCCCCTAAATCCTGAATCCCCGAACCCTACACCCCTAAATGCAAAATTCCTAAACTTTTGACCCTTAACCCTAAGCCTTCAGCCCAAACCCTAAATCCTAAATCCTTAACCCAAAACCCTAAACCCCGAAACCCTAAACCTTTGCACAGGCTCAAAGAAGCCGCTCCTTCTGCGAGGTTCAGAGTCTCCAGCTCCCCTGGGTTCAAGGGTTGTTGGACTTGAGGTAGGGTTTGGGGTTTGGGGTTTTGGGTTTGGGATTTGGGGTTTAGGGTTTGGGGTTGAGGGTTTAGGGTTGAGGGTTGAGGGTTCAGGGTTGAGGGTTCAGGGTTGAAGGTTACGGTCTAGGGTTGAGGTGTAGGGTTGAGGTTTCAAGGTCTTTTTCTGGTTGAGGGTTTACGGCTTAGGGTTGAGGGTTTAGGGTTGAGGGTTTGGGGTTTAGAGTTGAGGGTTCAGGGTTGAGGGTCTAAATTACAGGGTACGGCTTCAGGGTTTAGGGTAAAGGGCTTAGGGCGTAGGGTGTGTCTATTCTGATTCTTGGCCACGTGAGCGTATATAACACCACCTATGCAGAATCACACGGAAACTGGCAAGCAACATGGGCACTGGCGTTGCATACGAGTTGAAGGAGGTTTAGGATTATGGGCTTAGGGTTTAGGATTTAGGGTTTCGGGCTTAGGGTTTAGGATTTAGGGCTTAAGATCCCAGATTTACGATTCAGGGTTCAGGGTTCCGAGTTCAGCGTTTATTGGAGTGTCTTGCACGCGACTCGATACCTGTGTGTTTGAATAGACATCGTCGTTTACAAGTGTCCTCAGCCCTAAAGTACAGAGGATACAGAAACGAGCCACTTATTATAGCTTGAAGCTGACGCGTGTACCCTGAGCACTAAACCCTGGACTCAAAAATTAAGCCCTGAGGCCTGGCTTATGGTAATTTCTCAAAACAATTCCTGAATGATCCCAAGGGGCCCTGCAATGTCCGTATAGCCTAAGGGTCCAAAGACCCAAATAGTATAGGGCTTCAGGGTCCAACTATCATCAATATTATGGTATTTGGGCCCTAAAACCCCATCATTTGAGTCCTTGGAACCTTAGGGACAACAACCAGGGTCCACAAATCGTGTCCAAGCTTCCATAGAGCCCTCCGCAGGCAAGCAAGAGCCCATCGCTGGTGACGTGCGGTGCAGGGTAGGCAGCTGAGAGGGGTTCGGCAAGGCTCAGGCTTCGTGGGCTTCAAGGATCTGGGGTGTAGCTGTTCAGGGTTTAGGCCTCAAGGGTTTTCAGTTTAGAGTTTAGGGTTCTAGGATTCAGGGGTACATTGGATTTCATGGTTCAAGTGGATTGGGATGGCTTCGAGTTTTCTAATAGGCCCTGCGCCCTCAACTGCAGGGAGGTTCCCATAATCACCCTCGCAGTAGAGTTTGTGAGGGATCTGTACTTTGGCAGGGGCAAAGAAATACCCAACGCAGAGCTTCCGGTTTGCAGAGCTGCCACCAGGTTCGTAGCGACGCCTGCGCTGTCATCTTCACATTTCCAGAGAAAGGGGTTTTAGCACCACAAAGTTCTTACAACCTGCCGCCCTCCCTGAGCAATCCGTTGCGCATCCGTTGCCCCCTTGGGATTTCCCCTCACATATGAGCTGTAGTCTAACTCCTGGTCTCCCCCTTAATAAGCTCTTTAATAGTCCCATATATACTCCCCCCTTTGGGGACTTTAATTAGACTATAGCCCGTATATCACTTTGGCCCTATTGAGTTTCAAGCCGTGATGCGGGAAAACTTCCAATCATGAGTTTCCCCGAAACCGTAACCCGGGGTTCAGGGTTCAGGGCTTAGAGCCCCAAACTCTAACAAACCAATATATTCCCTAGCACGGTGTAGTCTAGTAGTTTCCATGTTCTTTTCCACTATCCCTACTAATTATCCCTACTATACCCCCTCCCCTCTACTAAGCACTGGAGCCTTGACCAAAATTTAGGGTTTGGGGGCTTAAAAGCCCTACCCTTGACCGATGGGCTGTGCTTGGAGTGAACGTGAATAGGGTCAATGGATCAGGGTTCTGGGGCCCATCCCTAAACCCTGAACCCTAAACCCTAAATCCTAAACCCTGAACCCTAAATCCTAAACCCTTAAACCCCCTAAACCGAAGCCTTCAGACCCTGTGCATATATGGGTGGTTGTCAAAATTATGGTCCCTTTTTGGATCCCT
Organism: Symbiodinium pilosum; assembly: GCA_905231905.1. Lineage (NCBI taxonomy): Eukaryota > Dinophyceae > Suessiales > Symbiodiniaceae > Symbiodinium > Symbiodinium pilosum. The sequence continues at coordinate 32,827 of CAJNIZ010042851.1, forward strand.
ATTATAATACGGCCCCTAATATTTAGGGCGCCCAAAAGAGGACCATAATTTTGACAACCACCCATATATGCCTGAAGCCCTACATCCTGGACCGAAGCTGTTTTTTTAGGTAACTCCTCTTATGGCAGCCGCGCAGTATGGATCTGTGCAAGGCAGGTGGCCATGGTTTAGGGTCGGCTTAGGGTTTAGGGTTTAGGGTTCAGGGTTTAGGGTTTGGTATTCTTTTGGATTAGGGGCGTAGGCTTTGGAGCTTAGAGTTTAGAGTTAGGTGTCCCCAGGGTGAACATCCTTTTGAGGGGTATATGCTAAGAGGATCCCCCCACCCTGCAATAGTGACTATAAGGTATAATAGGATTATATCAGGGTCCTATTATATTCGTATTTTGCCACTCTTACAGGGTGGGGTGAGTCCTCCTAAGGTAAATGAACAGAGCCTTATGTTGATCGATGCCCACAGTTTTTCCTACAAGGTCCAGGCGGCCAAGGTACCCGATGATCGGGTAATTTGGCTGTCGTAAACGGGAATTGTACGTGGTATGGGTTTGGGAAGTACCTCATCATCAGCCACTCGGACCCATCGACTGAGGTTTAGAATTTTGGGGGGTTTTCAGGGCCTTGTAAACTTGATTTCAAGCTGTTGAAGTGGGGTTTCCAACATGTTGATCCCATCTTGAAGTGTGGATCAAAACGTTGGGCATCTGTAAGGGGGAACCACGCCTTTGAGGAATACCCATATTTGGACTGTCATGGGCCATTCAAAGCTCATTTGGTTTTCATAGGTCCCATTCACGCGAGTCCTAGAACCCTAGACTCTAAACTCAAACCCTAAACCGTGAACCCTAAATCCTCTAAACGTCACCTACATCTGCACAAAATCGTTGTTTCTGGAGCTTCCTCCGACGGGTTGGGGTGGGCTGGGGGGGTTGGGGGGGAGGGTTCAGTCAGATAAGGGCTCACTCAGGGTGTAAAGGCCCAAACCCACCGAAGACGAAGCTAATGGAACCTCAGGGTTGAAAGAGCCTGAAACCTTAAGTCTCTTAGGCTTTAGGCTTTGGGGTTTAGGGCTTAGGGCTTAGGGCTTAGGGTTAGGGGTTTAGGGTTAGGGTTTAAGGTTAGGGTCTAGGGTTTAAAGCAGGGATTGGGACCTAGGGTTCCGGGTTACTGAGGACTCTCAAGCCCGTACATGCTGGCTTGTTGCTGCGTACATTACTTCGCGGGTCGTGAGGCCCAGAACAAGTAACCCTAAATATTATTTACGGTCCAAATCTACAGAATACTTCCGTTGGACCCTTAAGTCTACAGATATTACCTACATTGGGCTATTTGAATCCTTATCCTAAAGCCTAAGCCCTAAACCCTGAACTCCAAGCCCTAGATCCCTAAAACCCTAAAACTCTAGAACGCTAAGCCCAAACCCTGAAGCCCTAAACCCATAGAGTCGGCGAGACCTGCAACCCCCAAATGCTTCTAGCCTCGCTGTTTAACAGGCATCCGTCGACTCTGTGATCGAGGCAAAGAGTCGATCCTAGTTAATTATAGGGAAGAGGTTTAAGGGGAAAGGGTTTAGGGCTGAGGGTTCTATGGTTGTAATTGAACTATCTAAGGGTTCAAGTACCCCATAATCCTAGAACGTTCCCAACCTTATCAAAAACTCAAGTACACAATCATTGGGTACCTGGACTCTCTGGGTTAGACCGCAGGATTACGTCTTTCGGCTACGGGCTGTATTGTTTGTGGAGCCCGTCCGATTCTGTGCATATACCCTAAAACCTTAAGAAGTAAGCCCCACGTCCTGTTTTTGTTGTGTGAGAAGCCCAATTGCATCCTATGAGACCACAACGGCAACCTAAACGACGAATCCACAGGTTTAGGGGTTCGGGTGTAGGGTGTAGGGGCCAAAACAATATCGAAACCGCTGAAACAATTCCAAATAGGGACCCTATAACCCTTGATTGCCCTCCTGTATTCCTAGGTTTGCGATGGGGAACCCATCCTGAGAATTTCCCAAGTATTATGGCAGGCTTACACTCCCGTCAAAGCCTATGAGATCTCGGGAGAGGGAGTTTCCGAAAATTGGCGATGAAAGAGCCCGAAAAAGGGACCCTCATGATTTCCCAGAAACCATATATCCTTTAGGTCTCTAAAGTTTGAAACCAAAAAAGGCTTCTTTCCTGGGAAGCTCCTATACAGTTAGCCTCCGGGCACGGCGGTAGCCCTAATGTGCACCACATGAGGATCGTCCTACCCACGGAGGGTTATGGCTAGAAAGACCGCCAGGCGACTCGCCGAACGCGAAGGATTACCGCGGGTGGACTGCTCTTCATTACGCCGTACTTGGGCTGCGAAGTGCCTAGGTCTAGGGTAGGCCTCAAGGTCTAAGATAGGAACAGAAAACCCATGTGCGCATAAGCTTTTTGGAGGAGCTTGGTTGGGTTTTTAAGGGGCTTTGTTTGGGATATCCTTCTTTGTCTATCTATCTACCTGCCCTAAACCCTAAACACTCAAACCCCCTTTTAAGGTGTCAGGCTAGGGTCTGCGGTCCAGGCCGGGCTTGAGTTCTGGGGTCGGGAATTAAGGACCTCCACAGACATTGCCATGAAAGAATCCCATATAGTCATATAGCTCTCAACCTCACCCTAAACCCCAACCTAGGACCTACGCAATCTAAGGAGGCCCCATAGGTTTCCTTCAAACCGCACATGGATCAGTTTTTTTTGGGTTTAGGGTTCAGGCGGGGTACCCGTAGTATTTGGGGCTCCATATTGGGGTCCGTCTCGGTCCGAAAACCCCAAACCCTACACCTTAAAGTAATGGCCTAGACCCTAGAAGACCCCAAACCCCTAAACCCTACGCCCTAAACCCAAACCCCTAAGCCCCAATCAATCCTGAAGCGAGCGGCTCTGGATCGCTGCGGACGCCAGCCTCTAGCTTCAGTCCCTTCAGCTCGAGGATAACCCTTTTGCTGTTAAGGGTTTAGGGGGTTAGGGTTTAGGGAGCTTCCTTTTTGCGGCCATCCTCAATATGGCTAAGGCGTAGGGTTTAGGTTACCGTAACAGGCTTGCAAGGGTTGTGGACCAGAACCCTAAACCCTAAACCGTGTTGTGGAGGTTTTTGGGCTAAGATTTCATACTGGAAGACCCAATGGACCAAAAAATCATGGAAGCTGAGGTTACATGAGCGATAGTCTAGACTCCTTAAAAGGGATTATTTAGGGTTTGGGGTTTAGAGTCTAGACTCCTTAAAGAGGGGTTCAGGGATTATATAGGGCCGGGAGTATTGTAGGGGTTGCCAACGGGGTAGTAGGGGTTCAGACTATAGCTCGCATAGGGGATGTATTGTATCGGGATTTGAGGATCCTTTAAGAAATTTCCATAAGTTCAGCATGTGGAATAAGCAGAACTACCCATGATGGTAACTTAATTTTAGGCTGCATAATAACAATCCAGACGAGATGGAGATTTGTGGTGCAAGAAACAACCCTAAACCCTAAAAGCAACAGCTGTACTCCTCATTCTGGCGACTCGTGAACAAGGCGCCCCTCAATCGCTTTGCACGCGCTAAAAGGGAGCACATGGTGAGTCTTCCGCACTTCAGGTCCTACTTGCGTAACAAAGCCCTTCCGTACACCCTAAACCCAAAACTCTGCTATTTCGGGCTTAGGGTTTAGTGGAAGCCGACAACTCAGGCGAAGGAGCAGCAGTATGACGCCTACGTCCCGAGCTCAGGGTTGTAGAGCCATCTTAAATGCACAGTAATGTTTAGGGTTTAGGGTTTAGGGAGCGACGGATTTCCCAAAACAAGGCGTACTTTCCCTGCAATCCACCCCTCTTTCCCAGCAGAAAACTGGAAGCCCCACAGCCCTCTGAGCTCTGGACCTCGGTAACCTAAACCCGAAACCCTAAAGACTACACCCTAAACCCTGAACCCTAAACCCAACATCCTAAACCCAAAATCCTAAACCCAAGATCCTAAACCCTAAATCCCAAACCATAAACCTTAAACCCACAAGCACCGGACCGGCCTTCGCAGCCATCCTCCAAAGCTGAGGTCTAGAAAGGGTTGGGTTAAGGGTTTAGGGTTAAGGGTTTAGGGTTTAGGGTCTAGGGAGTCTAGATGTACCTCGGGGTGTATAGGGTCTCTAGTTTCAGGGTTCAGGATTAAATTAGTGTGGTTGTAAGATGCATGAGTGATGGTGATAGTTTCATCATTTCTTTAAGGGTTTAGGCTGTAACTGTAGCCTGGACAATTCGTGTGCATACTTAGAATCTTGCATGATTTTGTATACTAGAACACTTCAACTCCCAAAGTAAAAGAAATTGACGCTCGGGTTTAGGGTTTTCGTATCAACAGAAGCATCTTCTGTGTCAGACAGGTGCGGCAGAAATATGGAGAGGCTTATAAGATTGCTACAAGCCTCCGCCAGCCCCTTTGGGAGTCCCTAAAGCCTGCGCGCTTACCCTGGATGTCCATGACTGCCTGTTTTGTCTGAGGGCTTAGGGTGTGGGGTGCGGGGCTTAGCTTTGGTGTAGGTTTGGGGTTCAGGGTTCAAGGTTCAGGTTTCAAGCAGTCGCGGAACCAAGAACCCTACATACAATTTCAGAACCTGCAGCTTAGGAAGATGCCATGCAAGGCTTCCAAAGATTCTAAAGGTTGCTTGCATACAGGAAGCCTTGAGGCCTCCCTACGGACACCTGAAAGCCCACATTTTGAGACCCACCAAACCTTGAAGCCCAGACCCTGCGCGGCCCCCTGTTAGGACAAAATCCTAGTCCCAAACCACATGTATCCCGTTTCACGGGTTTCAGGGACCCTAAACCCGCAACCAGATTCTCGTCCTGCAGTGGCAGCTTTAGCGCCGCCGCCAGGACTTTGCACACTTCCATGGCGAGGTGTGCAAGGTGCACACCCAGGAAGGGGGCAGGCGTTTCCAAAACGCCCGCCAGGGCAGCCGGCTTGGGCGGTCAAGGCCCACCTTCTACAAATTTGGACGGAAAGGCCTTCTACCGAGCAAAGGCCCCGACAGCTTCAGCAGCTCCAGGAATGTTTCTTCGTGCGGGGCCACGCCGTAACGCAGGACATTACCAAAGCCAACATTGTCTTGACGGACTTCAGCACTGCTCGGCCATGCCGGAGCACCGACCGACTCTGCTGGTCAGTCTTGGCCTCTGGAGGCAAGTTCCCATTCCACGGCGAAGCAGCAGTCAGCCCAGAGCCTGCTGAGCATGAGCAAGCCAACATGGGTTCCGTAAACACAGAGGTACTACTCCTCCAGGACAGGCATCCCGTTCCACTGTCCCTTTATAGATTGGAAACAAGCCTTTGATGAAATTGATCACTCCCCTATGCTTACAGCTATACATAGACTCGGAATACACGAGTTTGGATATCATAAAGGGAAATATCCATACGGACCCCATCTTTCACACGGTAGGGATTACGGGAGACGAAGCACAGGCTAATCCTCACACCGGCATACGACAGGGCTGCCCTCTTAATCCACATCTGTTTATTCTGGCCCTGTCGGTGATTTTATCCGACGTCGACAACAGGCTGATGACCCACGGAGTCCCCACCAATACATGGTCTGTAGGTAAGCCAACATGTGACCTGGAATACGCAGACGACACTCATTTATTTGGTATAAGCGTAGAAGTACTGGAGGAATATTTGAAACATCTACAAGTGGAAGCTTCTTTGTACGGACTACTCCTCAATCTTGTTAAAGCAGAGCTTCTAGAACACCCCAAATATACGCAGGACCCTCCTTCGTTTGTAGATGGCACCCCGGTCAAAACCAGCCAGCCCACCCTCACAGCAATTCTGCATTGAATGTCATTGGCTAGTACGGAATTCAATAAGCTGTTGAGAACAGATGGCGTGGTCGTTTGCCCAGGACTGCGAAAGTGAGAACCTTCATGGCCAACATTGTACCGGTTCTAACGTACGGGCTTCCCTCCTTAAGGATGAAAAACAAGCATTTCCAGAAGATTGACACATGAATTTTTCCGGTTCTTCAGACGTGCCATAGGGGTTAGACATTATCGTACTACTCACACATCACTAACAAGAGCGTTTGGCTGCAAGCGAACAGACCACTCCTTCCGTCCCAGACTGTTGTGGCTTCACAATTCAGACTACTCCTCATGTCCTGGCAAGCAGACACGCAGGACCCGTTTCATCATGTAGCATTTGGTCCCGCTAACAAAGACAGAGTCTCTTTATATAAACACCACAAAACTGGCCCCTCCACCCCGCTGGCTCTCCCTGGTCCACACACATGCCATGGAATGTTGGCTACCTGAAAGCCATGGGAAAGAATACAGAAACGATGTTATAGGGTTGCAGCTTTACGTTACACGCTACTCCTCCACATTCCTTGCGAGATTGCTGGCGGCGCCGACGCGCCAACCGATTTTTTTCTCTCCGTACAGTTCCAGCACATGGAGCGCATGGCGACCGTAAAAACCGTCAACCCCAAAATGCAGGGTCTTACCAATTTTTAGACCCTGTTCGCATCCCAATCACACGGGGGTTTCCTAAAATAATCACATCTGATCTCACATGGGGACTCCCCTTGCTGCTTTTACCCCGTTTAGGGTTTAGGGCTTAGGGCTTAGGGCTTCGTGTTTTTGGCTCATAAATCTGAGCCCTACCCCTAATTAAATCCTAAACCCTAGACCTGATATAAGCCTTAAACCCCGCAGTCGATGTCTCCTGTTTTGCTGCTTTGCTACAGATGGAGCTCGTTCGATCGGGAGCCGAGACCGAATCCAGGAGAGAAAGTGGGTTCGGGGTTCAGGATGTAGAGATTAGGCTTGAAGGTGTAGGATTTGGGGCTCAGGGTTTAGGGCTTAGGTTTGAGGGCTCATTTTTTATGCATGTTCGGGTTTAGGATGCATAGGAGTGGTAAAAGGCAGACAACAAACCTCCAAACTACCCACCTGTAGGAGTGGCTATTGCAGAACGCCACTCGTTTACTTATTCGTACCTGGCTGGGATGGAAGGAACGGGCGCTTAAGCTGACTAGCACAGCGATCTCTTAAGGAGTTTCAATAAGATGAAGGGTGTTTTTGAGATCCATTCCTCCAACCACTGAGCCCTAAAACTGCCTTGAAACAACAGCTCCAGACTGAAAACCTTATCCAAAATCCTAAACTTCAACCCTGGGTCCTAATCCTTTAACACATTGTAACAGTTGATTGGTAAGGCAATTGCGGCAGAGGAGTCCCCAACAGGGGACCCTTTCATAAGCCTTACATGCATGCCTTGTGTATAATTCCCAAAAACCCAAGACAGTCCAAATATGCCGTTTATAGAATCACCATTGCATTATGGGGAGAACACACCCGCCTGGTGGCTTGCCACCTGTTGACCGCTCCAATTAAGATGCAAGCTTGTGGGCTTTCTTTCTTGCTTCAGAGTTTGTAGGGTGTGGGCTCTAGGGTTTGGGATTTATGGCTCGGCAGGTTTGGGGGGTATGGCTTCCTTGGGTATGGCTGGGGGCTGCTAGGGCCTATTATATATGTATATATATATAACTACAAATGACGGAGACCGCCTTCTCAGACATTCCGCGCCCTTATGAAGTGTGCTAGGGCAGAGACGGTGAGAACATGGGGTCGGGGTTTAGGGTTCAGGGGTTGAGGGTCTAGGGTTCGGCGGTTAGGGTTTAGGGTTTAGTTGCGGGACTTACAGTTTGTTAACGCCTCGAAAGTTCTGAGGGTTGCATCAGGGGTTCCTGGGTTGTGGGATGGTCCTTCCTTGAAGCCACTTAAACCCTAAACACCCCTAAACAAACCCTTGAGAAATTGACCTGTCTGAGCATTGCTTTGTATAGCCAAGGTGATCGTTCTGTCTAGTTGCAGTAGCTAGTAAGCAGGTAGATCTTTGTGCTGCATATCATGTAGGAACAATTGTTCATTTTCCTTTGCACGCCGTAATGTTTCGGCCCAATGGGGACCCCCCTAGAGCGGTCTTGAGCTCACGACAAAAGATCTTCTTGCATTCTTGCAATCGTGCGGATTGCCCTGTCGCTCCTAACTGGTAGCGGAGCCATCGCCCATCGCGGCTGGCAAAACACCAGGTTCACCAGGATAGGTTGCCACAGGCCCTGAGGCTTGAGCGGGGACCGTCATCGACGAGAGTAGCTGTCATGCTAGAGCGATACTCGTATCGCCGTGAACCCTCCGCAGATACAGGCAATTCTGCATTCTCACACTACACAAGCGCAGCAGCTGGTACAGTGGCTGGACTCAGGTACCATGGCAGTGCGCGGCACACGTTTCCGCTCCACCCTCTTGATCAGACGAAAAGCGGATCGTACATTTACGACGGCTCACCCTCGGGTTACCATGACTGGGCGTTCCGTACCAGGGCCAGAATCATGCAACATCAGGCGAAGCTTCGTCGGGAGGCAGCAAAGGAGGCAAAAGCTTCCGAGAAGGCCCAATCACGGGCCCCGTCTCTCAAGATGAACAGTCTCCCAGCATCGCCCAGTTCTGCACACCCTGCAGGTAGAGCACGGCCCCTGGTGAATGGCGATGAGGCTTCCGTCATCGAAGAGGGTATCCCAGCCCGAGACGCCAGCGTGCCCACAGGGTCTTAGAAGGCCTACGTGGCCAGGCCTTCCTTATCGCTAGAGACATCGGTCTAGAGAGGCTGTGCCGCCCCGACAGCTTGGAACACTTGATTGGCGCTGTAAAGCAGCACACGTTCCCACTCCGTTCACAGGAGGCTAGCGAACTCTTTCGCCAAGGCCAGCTCCGTACTGACCCACTATCCCGACAAGCGGGAGAAGGTATGCTCTCATACGCTAATCGCCGCAACGTTTGTGGACTACTCTCCAGGAGCTCGATCCAAAGGTCAGGCTATCAGAGGCCATGAAAGCGAACCTGCTTCGGGGAGAAGCTACTGAACGACCGCACCCCAAGAGCAGCCCCTGGCCACAGTCGCCTAACCGACCCTGCTGGAACCTCCCCGGGGATCCACACACTAGGAATCAACCTAGGCAGCAGGGAACCCTTGCGCATGCGACCGAGGAATCCATCGAGTTTGATGGAGACCCGGTGTGTATTGAAGCCACAGCTCCGCTGCAGCCAAAAGCAGCATACAAGGCAACCACAAGCACCAACCCTCCAATGACGGAGGAGGACAAGGATTTGATTTAATCCGTGCTCTAGAATACTAAAACTCTTAGATTCAAAGAAAAATCTCGGGGCGGAAAATGGGGTTCAAAGACTATTTTAGAGGCAGAGGCACTTTTTGGGCCTTTAACCCCCTAGATTTAAAGAAAGTATCCCATTACATCTACACCGCAGCAGCAGCAGCAGCAGTGGCTGACCCACCAGCAACAGCAACACCCACGGCCATAGCAAGGGCGATCCTGCCCTGAACCACAGCGCCCCCGGGCGCAGACACGAGCCTTGGAGCGTCATCAGACGCGTTCACTACTTTGTGGACATCAGCGCCTTCGACATCACCGCAAGAAGAGCTCCAACAGCAACTGCGCAGTTCGCACGCTCGAGCGCGAGAGCTGGAAGCCGAGCTAGCAGGTTGGAAGAGCAGATATCTTGCCCATGAAGGGACGATTTCCACGCTTAGGATGACGAGTGAGTCTTTAGAGAGAATCATCTCTCGTATCGCTATGGATTGGAGGTCCCGCACGCCTACACGGAGTTCACCACTAGAACACGATGACATCCCAAGTCATCCTGGTCCTCAGACCAGTCTCACAATTCCACATCAAGCAGCAGCATATTATAGTAACAGTTTTATAGGTTATACTTTTTGATTAAGGGGTTAATAACTACTTAGCTGTAAGTACTTGGGGTTATAATAAAGTGTTTTCAACCGCTCATGCGGAACTACAACTTCAGCACGAAGCGCCTCCTCCTGCCCCCTCTCCCTTGCCCAAAAACTTCTACCCTAAACTCTACAACCTCAAACCATCAGGGTCTAGGTTTTCGGGTTTAGGGCTTAGGGATATGGAAGACCAAGCCCTAAACCCTAAACCCTAACAAGCCTAGATCCTCTAATTACCCTGATCCCTCAATCCAAAACCCCAAGTCCTAAACCTCAAACCCTAAATCCCAAACCCCAAATCCTAAATCCTAAGCCCTGTCCCGTAAACCTTAAATCTTAAACCTGAAGCCCTAGTCCCTACCCCAAAGCGCCTTTGCGAGGAGCCACCTCGGTGAGACTCCACTGCAGGCCTGCTACAGGGTTTTGTTGTTTAAGGGTTTAGGGTTTGGGGTTTAGGGTTAAAGGGTTTAGGGGTTTAGGGTTTAGAGTTTACCCCTGCAGGTTCGTTTAAGAAAGGTATATGTAGAGGGATACGAAGGGCTTGTGCTTTGAGGTTCAAGTTATCATGAAGCCTGATTTTTTCAAATGCTTCAAGATTCAGGGTTTGGGGATTTGGGGTTCTAAGCTCCAAGTTCCGTTTACTGTCTAAGATTGAGAATCTGAGGGCTTAAGCCCTGCAAATTCAAGGGTTAAGATTCAAAATTGCGGGTCTAAGCGTAACCCTAGGGATCGAAGTATGTCGAAGTCTACAGTTTAGAAACATTCCCTACACTGGGCCCTAGAGTCCATCGATATTGCGTTCATTGGGCTATTTGGATCTAAGCCCTAAACCCTGAATCCCTTCCAAAATTTCCTACATTGCGCTATGTGGATCCGTGGGATGGGGCTCAGGCCTCGAGATCAAGCTGTGGGGTTCAGGATTTAGGCTGTAGGCTTTGGTCCCCGAAAAATATGGGGATTACAGAGCACATGTGAGGGTGTTGGGACAGTGTGTCAAAGACGTGACAAATCCACTACGGTTTTCCTTTCGCAGCTCTTAGTCGCTTCCGCCGAGTAATGAGGCGTAGTGTATTTTTTGTTACGTATTTTTGCGTTATTTTCCATAATTCTGTGGGTTTTGACGGGTTGGTTTCGGGGAGAAAGACAGAAAGGAAGACAGAAAGCAAGGAAAGAACAAGAGAAAGAAGAGAACAAAGAAAGACAAAAAGAAAGAAAGGAAGGAAATAACAAGAGAAAGAACAAAAGAAAGCGATAAAGAAAGAAACATGCAGAGTTTCGGGGGGGTGCTGCACACAAGGCCGAGGCTTCGAGCCGACATGCTTCCAAAAGTATCCAAAAGTGACGAGCCTTGCCCCGCCGAGAGTCCACTGAGAACAATTGTCGGAGCTGGCGCAAGAGCTGTGGACTCGTTTGAGAACTTTGCCCGTGACCATCCGACATGTACCAGCATCCTCACCAATTCCATGTTCCCACGGAGAGTATGAAAAAGACTCACACGTGTTGCTGCCGCCGGCCGTAGGTTCTGCAAAGGGCTGGGTGCCTCGGCCTTATAATGGGGACTCCCAAAAGGTATCCCTGATTTTGGGAAACTCCACAGTTAATCCATGATATTTCTTACAAGAGTAACGTTCGCTCGGCACTGGGATCTCTGCAGCTAGATCATGCAATCCAAAGTCAGCCATCCTTCATGGAACAGACTCCTCCCTGATTCCGAAAACCTGAATCCTAAGCGTTTTAGGGTTTCGGGTTTCCTTGATCTATGCTGGTTTGTAATCACACCCCCCTCCACGAGACTAAAACCCCACGCCCCCTTAATTAACAAGGATCGAAGGGTTGAAGGGGTTTAGAGATGGCTGAACACGAAGACCAGATGGAAAAAAAGAGAGTTAAAACAGGCGCAGAGAAAAGAAAAGAAAAGAAAAGAAAAAAAAAAAAAAAAAAACA